>OOFE01050545.1:32779-46014 GCA_900323365.1 Monocentris japonica
GAAGGGGGGCTTCAGTCAAATCGCCTCAGGGATGTAAAGGAGGGTAAACTGCTTAAATTCCTACATCGACCCACCTTTTATTTACGGTATGCACACATTGTTAGGCCCACTTAAATGTTTATCAGGCAAATTGACAGCGTAGCCCAGCCTAGTTCATGTGAAGTGATGTAAGTCAGGTAAAGATAAAGTCTTTTAAGGAAAAAAAAACAATGCATTTCTAAAAAAAATATTGTTATTTTCATATTCTTCGCATATCCAGTTTTATTTACCACTACAGCACTAAGTAACCCACTATATGGGCTGGTGGAGGCGCCTGCTTTATTTTGGTGCTTTCCACTGCTGAAAAAGGACAGTGAACCTAAAACAGCCCCTTATCCATCGTTTGAGCCTTATCGAACAAGTGAACAGTAGCTACAATGTAGACTTTCTTAGAACTCCGATAGCTGGACTGACCCTTAACCAGCGGGGAATAAAACGGAGGCAAAAAAAACACCATAAAAATCAGTTACACATTCAGAAAAGCGGTGATTTCTGATTTGATTCCCTACGGCAGACGCTCTCCTCATGCGGGACCTTCTCCTCATTCGGCCACCAGTTTGATTCCGCTTCATTTACCTCCTGGGGTTTAAGAAAGGTGGGCAAACTAGAACGCAAGTACAAGGTGACTGAGTTTAGTGGGACTGTCCGCTACATCGTACATCCCGGATTAACTTCACACTGACAAAAAGCAATTAGGCACAACCAGTCTCGCGCTGGTGCTCTCTGAGGTGAACACTGGGAAACGTAATGATGTATGTCCATTAACCCTGCTGTCCCGAGTGGACAAAACAAGAAAGACAGTCCTGAAACTCTGGACTGGTGGAAATTTTGGAAAGCACCGCAAATTAAAAGAATGTAGGAACTATTACTCATCCCTCCGCTGCACCCAGTTTTGAGTCAGTTAGTATAGCCCAGTAATAAAGCCAATCAATTGCGTATTTCTCTTTAACAGGTTATTTATATACATAAAATCTATTATATGAGAGCGCCAATAAAGACTATCATGCAAATCATGTTCAATGACGTGTTCTTCCAAATCATGAATCGATGTAGAATATCACAGCCCTGCGTCACGCCGCAAAGCAAAAAAAAAGGTATTTTAAAAGTAAAAATAAAATAACATTGAACTTACTTTTGACTTCTTCATATGGAACGAGAGGAGAAAATCCAGTGTATGCGAAAGCCTATTTTATCTTACTTCTACGGGGAGGAAAGGGGTTGTCATCATCCCGTGTGCACATATCCAATGCTTAAATCAGTAGAATCCAAGCAAGGGGAAAAAATAAAAAAATAAAAAGAAATAAACCTTTAAACCTTTGCAACCTGTAGGCTAATGATGGGTGTCATCCAGACCATATATCGACTAGATATTAGATCCAGATACACAAGGCTTACAACGGCATGCCGAGGAGGCGCACTGAGGCTGCAGGCTGGCGGAGGGAGCTGGAGACTAATCGCAGTGCAAGCCTTTATAATGATGCGTAAAAAGTCGCGGAAGAGCCGCCCTCTGGGCCACCCGACCGCGCGGCTGCACGTCTGGGAGACTTAACTCCAAAAACACTGCATGCAATCTTTTTATCCGCTATGGATTCGCTTTGATGTCCCTAGAATATTCCTATAGGGATTTATAGTTTCTGCAGCACCCAGGAATGCTTATAATGACTTTGTCATTAATGTTGTTTTCATCTCCTAAACCACTAGTATTCCTATAGGGGTGGTGCTCAATACTGACTTTAATGGCATTTTGTCATCTGTGATTAGGATTTTCTAGGGGATATTTTAACCTATGGCAGCTGCATGCTATTTTAACTTGAAATGATTTCAAGTTTGGGTGTGATATTTGTATAGTGTCCTGCCCTATATTCCACAACTGTTACTTTCATGCCAGTAAAAGTAATTGGCATGTGTATTGGCTATACCACTAACCTATCCATTAAAGTACAATGTCTTTGGACAGGTAAAATTTAGAGCATATGAAATTCTCTTTACAATCAGGTCCTTTTTGTCAATTTATTAAAGCTCATGCCAAGAGAACAAAGGCAACTTGTAGTTTCATGAGACTTCAAAGACTTTTCCTGGGGCGATATTGACTCACAATCACACCTTTCACTGACTGAGCTCTTGCTCTAGGTGTTTCAGGGCTGTTTTATGGTTTGCTGATCCAAGGGCCAAATATTTTTCTAAAATAAGATGTGGGAATTGTAAGGCAATCAGCAGGACTACCCACAAGATCTATGTCTTTCCCATCAACTACGTAGAGAAATCCTAGATACGCCATGCAAAAACATTTTGCATCTCTCTCTCCCCTTCAAATGCCAACTCTGCTTGTTGCTTATCTATTTGCTACAATGATTGTTACAGCTATTGTCATCAATGTTTCTACATTTGTGACCCTTGCACTTGTTATACTGGTGAGCTTAGAAAGTAAGCTTATTCTGCCTTTGCACTTATTGTAAACCACTCTCAGTAAGAGCATCAGCTAAATGCCTAAAATGTGAAAGTGTTTGCTTTCGCTGACTTCAGTGGTTATCAGATGGTGACCACACACACAAGGCTGCTCCTTATAATCAGTGTACAAAATAGCAGGAAGTCCACATCTAAGATGAGGCTTTATTGATACCCATGGATAAATTGGATTGCTGCATCAGCAAAAGTAATAAGAAATAAAACATGCATGTAAACATGGGTTATATGAAAAAGCACTTGACAACTCCAACACATGTTAATTAGACAGTGAGAGTGGGAAGTATGGGAAAAACTATTTCTCTCTCTCTCTCTCTCTAGACTGACCAGATGAATCAAGGTGAAAACTATGTACCTTATGGATTTTTACACTTCATACTTGTATATAAAAAACCTTAATGACAATAAATATAGTGGAATAAAACAATGGCTAAATATACTGAGCATATAAAATATCTTACATACTTACATAAATATATATATTGTGCTTCATGCTCTGAGACTCTCTACATTTTAGATATATTCAATATGCTGTTGGAACATTTGACTTAAAACAAATATTCTTACTTAACTTGTTTCACTCCAGTATTTACAAGTATTATACTGTAAATGTAAACACATCTTTTCTGTCTTAAAAATTCATGTAAAGGTCAGCTCATATTTGGCTGACACACGCTTCCTCTCCTTGTATTAAAATAGGTCAGACAGTCCATTTAGAGTCAAATAACAGATGCCAATCCAGTTGTTTTCAAGTGGGGCGTTACAATGCAGTTGTGAATTGAGGCTTTATAGCAGCAGAAAGGCAAATTGATCCACTGGAGGTGAAATCTCTTAATGATAGGCTTTCTGGCTCATGCATTTGGCACAGGAGCAGGCCCTACCCTCAGGGAGACGATAAACTGGTCAGTAGTTTTAGTGACTCTACTACATATGCTGTGCAGTGCTTTAAGCGTAATTCTGAAACTGTCATCACCTGCTTGTCAGGGTTCATCAGAGAAGAATGATAATTAACTGCAGCAATACAACTAAAGTAGTGTACATAATCTGCAAGTAGTTTCAAGCCCAGGTTGCAAAGGTTTTTGGGTGCAGAATTTGCACAATCAAATCTTCAATCTTGGATTGATTGTATGAAATTGGTAATAGGATTAACATTCAGAAAAAGACTTTGTTGTTTACTGATTACCGCACAATACCCACCTACATTGTGAAATCTAGAGTGCCTATTTTTCACTTAGCTGTCTGGTAGGTATAATCATGCAATGTGGACATATTTCACATCTGTCTGTAACACCCTACTGGATATTTGCCATCTAATGCAATCCAGACCTTGGAACCTGCTGAGGAAAATGTTGATTGCATTCAGCCATGCTGCTGCTCAAAGGAAAACCGATGCCATTTTTCCCATAAAGGTCCAGTATTTGAATTCCTTAAAGGATCACTATTATTTGTTAGTCTTAGAGTGAAGCAGGATTTCCTGTACTTTCCTTTACATGAATCCCCTACCATGTGTGGAGAATCTAATATTAGCCCTGTGGTGTGCAGGTCGGGTGGGATTACCGTCAGTTTGATTAAGCAAATAATATATTCCCTTTAGTGGAAGTGCCTTAGATTACCATTACATACTGTTTCAGCATGGTTGGCCCTAGTTGTAATCAAACCCCTAACAAAAGGGATTATAGAGTAGCATTACTATAGATGTTTATGCTTCAGCATGGTCATTAGATAAATCAGAAAGATAGGCAGCTTTGCGCGTCAGCAGTTCCAAATGGCAGTGAAAGGTAACTGTTGTAAATGGTCTCAATTAGTGGGGATGGGAGTATTGCAGCCCCACTTTGTGATTTAGTCTGGATGTATTTTTACATGAAAGTCTTGCCTAGTGTAGCTTTAATGTGGGGAACCGACAACATCTGCTGTCCTGTCTGATGGTGTAATCGGATGAGAACCACTGTCCTTGTTCAGGCTTTTTATTTGGGCTACACGTTTAGAAAATGTTCCCAAATTGAATCATGTCATAGATGGGTGGCAAAAAAACACTTTCAGAAGTACAGACCTATGTGACCAATAGTATTTATTAGATTCTTCCTCTATTATTCAGCGTGTGTACACTACAATTTACAAAATATTACTGTGGTGGTCCTGTTGATGGACAGAAGCTACTTAAGATGTTCTATGGGCAAAAACTCATCATGGAATGCAAGGAAGTGGTGAGCTACAGCACCCCTGAAGCCCTGGAACCCTGGAGCTGGTAGGAATTCAGTGGCTTGCTCAAGGACAGGGCAGGGAGGATGTTTTCTGACACCAGACATTCTGTGGAGGGACAGTCTCTTTAGCCACTTGCTGATGAGTTTTACAGTTTTCCCCATGGCCAGATTAACCCACCTGGGGGCCCTGGGGCAAGCACTGGCCATTGTTTCTGACTGGCACCTGTCTCTAGACAGCTGTTTAATTCCTTCCAGTGAGCCAGATCATCTTGGTATGCCTCTACAACTAATTCAAGATGTCTCCTTCTAAGTAACACAGATTTGATTGGAATGAACACTGCACATTATTCCGATCCTGATGCAGTGCCTTTGAAAACAAAACGATGAAAGGGGAAAGCTGCAATCATGCCATGCAACTAAATATCTGTCAACATACAGTCAAGATTCAAACCTATATTCTGTTGTCAACAGGAAGTACAACCCCTGTGGCAAAAACTAGATGAGCAGCAGGATTAACTGGACAAAAATAAACCCCACTACTGTTGTGGTGAAGGCCCTGACATCCCATGTCAGCATTTATGTGCAAGCTGATCATTGTCCCCCAGAGGGTTAAGTTAAGGATTTATTTACTACTTACTAGTTCCATTACTTAGTTTCCTGCACTGAAAATGGATATTAAGGAACCAAATGAAACAGTCTGGTGCTGATGTGCCTGATTCAAAAAGTATTGTTGTGAAAGGGATAGGATTAGCTTGAATTACAGCGACTTAACCTAAAGTAGGTATGAATAGACTAAACAGTGTAAGGGAGAGATCTATTTATTGTCAAACCAGAGTGGTTGTTCAACACTCCTGGCTCAGGGCTGGAATCCCACTTCTGACCTTTCTTCAACCCCTGGAGTTGCAGTATAGCCTGGAGGTTAGAGACGCAGGCTTGTGACTGGAAGGTTGCTTGTTTGAATTTCTGTGATTGGTTGGAGAAGCTGGAGGTTAATGAGAAACACACTCCATTCCCAAACCAAATACCATTCAGATGTCCTTGAGCAAGGCACTAAACCAGGGCCAGCAGAAGAAGGCTCTGGTTGTCCTGGCAGCTCCCAGCTATGAATGTGTGAAGTATAACCAACTGTAACCCGGGCCACTGCTGCAAATAACAATGTGTTCTTAGATAAGTTTTTAGGTTAAATACAAAAAGCTAACCTAGTTATTGATCCCACTAACACATATGTATGAGACTGAGACTGTGAGTGTTTTGCGTTAACCTGCAGCTTGGTCAGGTGGTAACTTAGTCTCAACCTTAAAATCACAGGATAAACACTTCCCTTCCCCATTTGGAAAAAATGTGGTTATGAGTGGGTAGATAGTAGGCTTATCAAGTATGATAGTATGAGACATTTATGCAAAGGTAATTCTATCAATCAATCCTTAGCGAAACACAGGATGAAACTCATTTGAAACAAGGTTAGGTATTGACTAGGAGGTGGGATGAAATTAAAGTCCAGGGTGTCCTTTGTTGAAGAAATTTCAGGAACAGGAGAATGGCAGATTATTCAAGCTGCAGACCGGGAGCCAAAAACTCAAACTCAGAAAGGATTACACAGAATTATATAGTATTGAGTAATCATAATTATGTTAATACAAATGACTTCTGATATTACTGTGGGTTAAAGATTATGTGAGCAACAAGTAAGCCAATAATAGTTGAGGTGAACTCCTTAGTTTCTAGAGACAGTAGACTGTTATCTATAACCAGTCAATGTTATCTCATAGACATGAGCACCTGCACATCCAGACTCACAAGCCGGAAAGGGCACAAAAGGTTACTCTGCTGCCCATAAATGTATCAACAATATCCAAAGGAATGCAAGCTACAGATTTTCTAGTGATAGAACAAACACATAATTCACGGCATTCTGAAGTTAGGCACTTAAGGTTTCTAATGTAGAGGCAGGGCAATGGTTCAGGACAATATGTGAATATGAGGAAAAGTTGTTATCATCTTAACAAGCTATGTGGCTGTGCCTGGTGTGTCTTAGTACTTTTCCATCTTCCCCCAGCACTTCTGCTTCCACACCTTTAATGTATTCATTACTTGAAAATTGTACACGAGCAAGACAGTCGAGTTAAACAAGCACAAAAGAGCAGTCGCCTATCTCTGTTAAAGGTACCCTATGTAAGATTTTCACTTTAATCTGGCCTACAATCTTCTCAGTAGGTCTAAAGATGTGGTGGAAGGATGGACCTTGGCTTGTTGTTGTCCCCTGTATTCAACTCAATGTATTTTTCTGGGCCGTAAAAAGGCTCCTTCCCTTTAGCTTGCTGGGTTGTGTCTCCCTGTAGGAGTCCTGTGACTGTAGAGTATTGTTCTACTTGTAGTGAGGTCATGAACCCTTCAAATGAAGATCATCTTAATTGCAGAGGCCATATTGGTTAACTTCAACCCCTTCTTCCAGATTTCGGGCTTTTGCTGTTACTTACTGGCTGAGCTGGGATTGCTGGAGACGATTAACATACAGACTGATTTGTTTTGTCCAGCATGAATTACAACTTCCTCATGATCATGTTTAGTCTAGATTAAGTTCTATTCTGGGGTGTGGATCTTGTTAGCCATAATCTGGTACTGTCAGACCACTCAGTGATTACATTTGAAATTTGCCTGATTTGTTCTTTAAAACCGGTGTATGCACATACAGTGACTCACTGTAGTAATAAAAACTTTTTTTTTCAACTGTCTCTGTCAATTCTTTTGTGGGTCCATTAATCACCTGGATGATCATACTAAAAATACTCTTGCAGGACTCGAGCAGCAAAAAGAAAAAGTCGACTTTGTGCATCTTGGTGTTGACAAATGATAAATGAAATACCTCAAGAGAAACTGTACAATTTTTCATGTATGAAAAATTTCTCTTGAGGCATTCTGTAACATGATGCCTATAAATCAGTGCTAGGTGAAAGTGTGTGGAATATTATCATTGAATGTATTCCAACAGTGCTGAATGTGCTTTTGGCTAGTCATACCATTTGTTCCTGTGCGGTCGTGGTAACCAGGGAGCTACATAGCAATCTTTCATGTCTTCTTTTTTATTCTCATGTATGTATTTTACTTCCAGTCAGCCTTGGTAACTGTTGTATAAAAGACCCTTACTCAGATGAGCCTCATACCTATTGCATCACTGTCATTCCCATAATCCCTGGTAAAGACCACCCCTCTCAGGCATTATTAATATTACAATTAGTATTTGCCTTATCTATAATATGTTAGAATATCCTGCAATTTGTGATACAGTGTTACCATGGTTCAAATCAAATCATATTTCAATTTGTGCAAAATCAGGAGAATAAACATTTCAAGGTTATCTATGGTTTTTCACAAGGCTCTGTTCTTTTCCCTAGTCATGCCTCTGGTTGACAATATCATATCATTTCAGTTTTGCAGAACGCATGGTTTTCAAGCCTATTAAAGACAGCATTTGGGCTAGTTTGAATGTTGGGTGAATTGTAGCATGCTCATATTATTATTGCAGAATTCAACATATGTTAATGTTTCTTGTATCTTGTATATTGTGTGCTCCAATATACAGAGCAGCTAGCATGTATGGATAGTACCTCCTTTCCAGATGCATGTAACACTTTTGAAAGTAAAACAGTAACCGCAACCACCAGAAATTTGAACAGAAAAAGTTACTTTCCTTCCAGCAACTTTATGTATGCAGGTTTACTGCTCTTTTTAACCACTGCTCCCTGGGAGCTGCCCAATATGACCACAGTCCTCTACTGTTGGCCGTACTGTTGGAGTACACACCAACTTTTGGGGAAATTGTCTCCTTGGTCAACTTGCCTTTTACATGTTAAAAGGTACCACCAAAATCATCTCTTGTGGTATAGACCTTTTAGTAATCCAGAGTTGGTGTCGGTTGTTTTCTGCCAATACTCTCATCACATAAAGGGAAAGTTGACCAACGGGCAAATCTTAAAACTTTATTTATATAGTGTTTTTCAAGACTGAGGTTACAAAGTGCTTCACAAAATGAAAAGTGCAACCACAGCAGAGAAAGTAAAAAGAAACACAAAATGTAAAAATATGTTTTAAGACACTGATCTGACTCCCCAGGGGAGGCTATTCCACCACCATCCTAGATTTTAATTTTGATTGAGACAGCCAGAAGCCCTCAGAAGACCTAAGTGACCTTTTGGTTTCATGAGGGATCAATAGTGTACTAATATATGACAATGCCAAATCTCTAACCAAGGCTACAGCACCCCATATGCATTTCCTCGGAGAGGTCAGAGCACATTTTAATTTTAAATCAAATCAAATATATAGTCACAAAATATTTGACTATATCAATCAGTTGAAGAAGATATTTATGAAGGTATTTCCCTGCCAAAATATCTGAGCACGAAAAACGTGAGCAAGAAAATCTGATTTGTATTTACAAAACACTCTTTTCAGTTATACTTTTACACTTGTCAATTTTGTGCGCGTCGACTTTTGTCAGTGTTTCAGTGCGCAAACCCTGACAAAAAGATTTGCAAGCGTGTGGGCAAGGATTTGCAAGTGAGATCTGTGATTTGCAAACAAAGGAGGTGGGGGCTAGAACAGAGCATTGACCTGATTGGTGCATAGAGATTGATCACTATGCTCTGCACTGATGGGATACAGAATGTGCCACTTTGACTGGCACCGTAACGGACATCCAGTATGTTATATGCTCCATTGTGTTAGCTATAGTGGATTGTTTTACTAAATGTAAATAGCCTTGACTAGAACTAGCCAATTTGCTAGTTACAAGACACTAAACCCGATTGGTAGGTTTGTATTACTCAGTTTATGAACATTAACGGAGCTTCAAATAATATCAGTGTAGAAGACGCGCTATGCCCAGGCTAGACAGAGACACAGGCTGAGAGAAGAGAGTTCACGGGCCCGCAGGCTGCTTTATTTACATCCCAGCATATAAAACTTGCTTCTCTTGACCGCTGCTTTCCAGTGTAGTCTCCCTCGGCTTCCAGGCTGGCGGGACGGTGGTCCTCTTCTGCACCATGCCGAGCTGCTTTGCCGCTGTCGGCATGGGTAAAAGTGTAACTGAAAAGAGTGTTTTGTAAATACAAATCAGATTTTCTTGCTCATATTATTTTTTTGCCTTTGCAAATCATGAGTTACACTTCTGAAAATAGTTTTGGCAGAGAAATACCTTCATAGATATTTATCAATGTATTTGAAAATGCTAATATTTTGGGGGCATATCTGGGATACAGGCACCTTGAGAGCCATTAGATCATTGATGCTTTGAGTCTGAAATTATACTAAGTAACAAGATGCACACCGGGATTAGGTCACTTTCCATTTGCTAAGAGAAGTGAACTCACTGTCCCAGAGTTGGCTTGTTTCCAATAGGGGATCATCCGTTGCTAACGGCATAAGTGCTTGATCCCTGACACGGTGTTGATCAGACAGATCATACTGTTGAAAAGCAATGTTTCAATGGAAAACTCATTGTTGAGAAGAAGCCACACCTTGTGACCTTGTCACCTAATCTATAGTTTTAAAAATGTTCACTATGATTAGATAGTGATGCGTGAATGGTTACCAACCTTAATTAAATACTTCATTTCATTGTATCTAGTAAATAGGTTTGTCACCATACATTATTGTAATAATAATCTTTATTTATATTATTATCATTATTATGTATTATTGGGGAGTAAGAATAGTGTGACCAGTTAATAGGTTGTTTAACATCACTATATAAAGGCTGTAGCTGTGCGTAATGGCTCGCAAAGGCACTGGATTCTCTCCCCGAACCTCAACCTGTTTGCTGGAGGCACCAGGGTCTTCATCGCAATCTGTTAATAAAAATATTCTGTATAACAGGTTTTATTGAAAGTCCGATTACAATAAGATCATAACTGGGCAACATACCAAGTTCCATCTGGGCAGGTGGATCTGACTCTCGCAAGTCATTAGGCACAAAGCCACTGATGGCAGTTTGGCCCAGGATGCAAGCCATGTGCTCATCAAGCGGAGAGAGCACTGGGGTCCCCTCTCCTCCTCCACTGGGGTATCACACCACTTCTTCTTAACCTCGTCGGGTCCGGGGCTAATTAGGTAGCATTAATTAAGAATAAACTAAAAAAAACGACCACAAAGATGGATGCAACCGTTCTCCAAGCATCGTTTTTCAGGCGTTTATTTCTGTAGTTTTTCAAATAAAAGAAGCTTTGAATGGCTGGAATCAACTATTGTTAATGAAGCAAAATGATATTGGTGGGGAAAGAAGGAAGCTCAGTAATCCGATTGGCCAACTTTTCCCGGCAAACAAGTTGGTGACCACCCACACATTGACCGAATTTCGCTGGTCACTCAGCACTATAGGAAATGAATGGACTTGTGGTGACTTGCTAGTGTTGCAGGTTGAGACATCTCACACTCTTATCCAGAGTGATTTACAATGAGTGCAGTGGTGGAATAAGCTTCAATAGATGGGTACATTTTCTGAAGAAAAAACTGTGGTCTATTTGTGTGTGTCCCTTGCTCTGTCTCACCCTCCCCCATGTCCTCAAAATAAGGTCAGATAGTGTGTGTGTGTGTGTGTGTGTGTGTGTGCGCACACTCCACAGCTGGTCCTCTCTTCTTTTAATGAAGTAAAGGTGTCCAAAGCAGTTGATGACATTACCCCCTCTGAACATTCAGCCATTAGTATATTGGAAGAAAAATTGCAGTAAAAGTTAAATATCTCTTTAACGATATGTGGCAGACTGGGGGGGTGGGGTGGTTGAGGCGCTGGCCAGATGCAGGTGAGACCAGCCCACGCCTCAACCACCCCACCCCCTAATAGCACACTTCTCCGCAATGACCTGAACGTTTTCATTAGTAAAAACTGTAGGAGTTGTTGCGGTGACAAAATCTGTCCACAGTAACAGTAGTTGTGTGCTTGGCTGTCTCAACAGAACTGACCCGTTGCTTGTAGTTGTAGTAGATGCAAACATTGCTTTGCTTTACCTGCTGGATAGTTTGCTAGCTAACGTTTTGGAGTAGAGACCTGGGCTACACTTTAGAAAGACCAGGCTAAGTTTGGAAACAAATCTACCTCATCAGACCATTCAGTTTTTTCTATAACATTACTGAATTGACCCACACCTCGTAGCAATATCAGGTGACTTCAGCCATGCCTCTCTCTCATCCACACTACCCACCTTCAGACAGTTTGTGAAGTGTCACACTAGGGAAAATAAAATTCTGGACTTACTGTATGCCAATGTAAAGGAGGCATACAGCTCCACCCCTCTCCCTCCCCTCAGTAGATCTGACCACAACCTTGTCCACCTGAGGCCCCTCTATAAGCCCCTAGTACAACAGCAACCGGTGACCACTACGATGGTGAGGAGATGGACACCGGAGGACGAGGAGGCCCTAAAGGACTGTTTCAAGACATCTGTATGGGATGAGTTCTGTGACTCCTTTGAGGATATAGATGGGCTTACAGACTTCATAACTGGTTACATAAACTTCTGTCAGGACAATGTTGCACCGACCAGGAAAGTACGCTTCTTTCCTAATAAGAAACCCTGGGTCACCAGGGACCTTAAGGCCCTTCTGAATGAAAAGGAGAGGGCCTTTAGGGAAGGAAATAGGGAGGAGCTGAAATGGGTGCAGAAGAAGCTGAAGGTGATCAGTGACAGCAAAAACACCTACAGAAGGAAGATGGAACACAAGCTGCAGCAGAACAGCATGAGAGAGGTGTGGTCTGGCATGAAAACCATCACTGGCTACAATGTGGCCAGCTAGCTGATGGATGGGAGCCAAGCCAGGGCCGACGAGTTTAACCTGTTTTTCAACAGGTTTGACTCAAAGACCCCTGCCCAACCATTCCCCGTCACACCTTCTCTCCCCCCCTGCTGCGCCACCTCCATACTCCCCTGTGGCTCCACCATCCCCTAGCCCCACTCCCCTCTTTTCCCTTCCCCCCGGATTCTCAACCCCAACACAACTATACATCAGCATCACATCTGACCAGGTGAAGAGGCAGCTGAAGAGGCTCCGTGCAGGCAAGGCAGCAGGCCCTGATGGTATCAAACCAGGGCTCCTCAAGGCATGTGCGGAGCTGTGTGGAGTACTCCAGCACATATTCAACCTGAGCCTGAGCCTTGAAAGGGTCCCACTGTTGTGGAAGACTTCCTGCCTGGTCCCTGGGGGCGGCAGGTTGGCCTAGCAGTTAGAGAGACCAACCCATCACCAGAGGGTTGCTGGTTCAATCCTCAGCACCACCAGGAGGGCACATTCCAGCTGTGAGCTGGTGATTGGAAAATGACTGGTGCCACAGCTACAGTGCCCACCAACACTGCTGAAGTGCCCTTGAGCAAGGCACCTAACCCCCAACTGCTCCAGGCGCGCTGTCCGGTAGCTGCTACCTGTACTGTCCTCTGACCGGAAAAGTGCATGTGTGTGGGGTGATGTGTGTGTATCTAGTCAGAGGTAGGATGCGAAGAAAGAAATTCACTGCATGTGTACATGTGTTCGTGCCAGATAAAG
>OOFE01050547.1:12133-28849 GCA_900323365.1 Monocentris japonica
CCCCCCCTTGAATAGTTTATATAGAAAAGTGGTATGGTCCTTCCAGCACCCTCTCTGACGAGTCACCAAGTGTAACCTGGCATAATCGTACAGGGTGTACTGTGGATGGCAGCCAATGAATGACTGACAGGCCACCTGTAACATGTATGGTCTACTGGGCCATTGCAGGATCGTTTCAGAAAAGATAAGGCAATGTGGGGTGGCAAAACGATAAATGAATAAAAGGAAATTGCAGAAAAATAAAGCTTGCAGGAAAAATAAGACTGTTAGTGGAAAAGAGGCTTGTATAGAGATTAAGGCCGAGGTGTGTTTAAATATGTGGCTGTTACATTGATGTGGTTGATCCAAACTCTTACTCGTGAGGCAAAATAAGCAGCCCTATTGAATTTTGTTTGTCTGTGCAACACAGTACTACAGTGCATGGGTGAGATAGAGGTGAAGGGTAATGCAATTATTCATTGATGTCAACCGTACTCGCACTCTGAGAATCTGTCTGGATTGATAATGAGTAGGACTGCCTATCTCTAACTCTTTTTTTGGGGGGATCCTGGCTTCCTTTTTCTGTGGAGAAGAAGTCACATTTCATTCAGCCTTGGCAACTGCCACAAGGACAACAAACCATTAATCTGGCCTGATGCGTGGACAGAATAATGGCCTGTTCACATTCTTGAAAAACATCCTCCAGTGCCTCTGCTCTTGGTGATTTCTAATGTGTGATATTAGCTTGAATGCCAGAGGTCTTCATTCGTCTCTTCGCTCTTGTTTTTCTGTGACAACAAAGTGAATATGTAAAATATATGCATACTATAATTCTTTCTCATGCTGAAATTTCTACACGTTTAAAAAAATGCATCATCATAGTGATTCTGCTGTTTGCAGAAGTCTGCTTTGAAGGCTTTACATGAGAATATCATGTCATACCAGCTCTGGTAAACTACAGGTTATCTAATCATCTCCATGCTGGTGTTTCTGTTTCCAGGGATGATTGAACCACTGTGTTCTTGGATTATCAAGGCCTCCGTGTGGCCCTTTCCTCTGTCTAAACAAGGCTTCTTTGCCAATACTGGCCACATTCCATTACAAGGGTCAGAAGTCAGTTCCCCAGCCTTCACAGAAGCCTGGAGCCTCTACCCTTTCCCCACCCTTTCCAATTGAAAAATGAAACCTCTATTTCCAAAGGTCTCACAGCAACAAAGATGTGCTTGTGAGCAAGTCCATCAACTAATGAATGACTATTCACCACATTCACTCACTCACCCACTCACTCACTCACACAAACTCTACTTTCTGTTGCCATGAGTCATAGTTATATCATATATATATATCATATTTCTTGATCACACAATTTCTTGAGATGATCTGACAGTCTCTCCCTTTCTCTTTGAGGAAACATTGATGAACTAATTAAATAACCAATCAATAAACTCCACTACCCATCAAAAAATCAGCCAAACCCATTTTACATTTAATATGGAGGTTTTTCATCTCTTTACTCACACAGTGAAAATATCTAACTTTGTAAAAAGAGAAGCTACTAAAGTGGAAAATTAAAGGGCTGAGACCAGGCTTAACATTTCTGTTACATTCTCTAACAGAGGGACCAATTAAAAGTCACTGGAATTGTCCAAAACTGCAGGTCAAAGACAGACGGACACCTTTAGCAGGAAACAGCAGACTAATTTAAGGTGTTACACTATTCCCTTTTCATGAATTTGTTTTCAAATGTTTAGTTAATAGTGTAGAGTAATAGTGTTTCTTGAATACCTTTGAAGAATACATTTTCTCAAGCAGATCAGTCACAATACTGGACTCTGATTTGCAGACAGTGCAGTACCATCCCCACCAATTCAAATGTAAATCTGCTGAGTGGAAGCATTTGGTTAGGATGGAGTGTGAATCAAGTTCAAGTCTAATCTAGTCATGCATTAACTGGAAATAATCCAAAATTAATAGATAAAACAATTAATAGATTTTTGAAAATGTAATATTGGTACATCTTGTACAGAATCTCTGCCCATGTTTCGCCGCAGGCTGAAAACCCACCTCTTCAAGAAACACTACCCTGACCCTTCCTCTTAGCACCTGCTTATTTGTTTCACTTGTCTTAGCATTTGCTTATATGCTTCACTTATTTGTCTTAGCTCTTTATTTTGCTTCACTTATTTGTCATTTGTTTAAATAAAAAGTAGGTAGCTAACTTACTGCACTTTTACCTTAGCACTGGTTATGCTCTTAGATGCTTGTTTTAGGAAGGAAATGCACTCATAATTTCTGGTGACTAGTAGTTTTTTGCCTACCTATGTTGAATGCACTTACTGTAAGTCGCTTTGGATAAAAGCGTCTGCTAAATGCCTGTAATGTAATGTAAATGTAATGTAAATGTACCTTTATCACTAAAGGTACATTTAAATTCCTACAATATTATCCCTAAGTCCTCCATTATGTACATATCTAAATCAACCAAACTAAATACATATATTGAAAATCCACACCTCTTGTTTGATATTCCAGACACTGAAAACAGTAGCAAAACAACTGAGACAGAAGCCACTCCCTCATCTTAAACCGCTCTCAGCAAAATGCAGGAGATAAAGCTTGGTAAAAATGAGAGAAAACATGTCTGAAAGGGTATAAATCTTTAATCAAACGGTGGTGATGTGCCTTGCCTCCAGCACTCACAGAGCCAAGCTGGATAGAGGATGCTGAGATCTCAGATCTTGCTCCCCCCCCAAACAGGATAAATCCCCTTCTCCAGTATAAAAGTGTCAGGGGAGAAGGTCTCTGCACTGAAGCTGCTGTATTTTGGGTTCCCTCCTCAGTAGCTCCCACAGGGACCCCATACTATTTCAGCATTTTAAAAAGCGTATGGAACAGGAGGTAGGGAAGTACATTCTTAATCACTTTGCCTCCAGTTAAATATCTAAAAAAAAAAAAGAGGTCTGTTTGCATATAAACATGCAAACAGTGAGACTTTATTACAGCAGATTAACTATGAGCTGAATGAGAAAATGACATGATTCATGAAATGTGTGTTTTTATACTGACTCGAGCTTTATGGATTAATTCATTAGCTTTAGCCAAAATCATTTGACAGTACTGGCTGAAGAGTAAATAGATGAGACACTTCCATCTGCATCCAATGTGTTACAGAGTTTTAAACTATCATACTTCTTACTGTAACACAACTAGTTGTTTTGCATTAATTGATTACTTCCCAGAGTGCTAAACGCAAGAGTCTCTTCTTTACATTCCATTATAGGCATCTTACAGTATATCGATTTTACAATAAACACCAATTGCAAACTGTGCATTGTGGTTGTAGTGAAAGGAAGTAATTATTTATGGATGAAAAGAATTAATGGGTACAAGGAATGGAAACTGAAGCAAAATATTCACGTGATGCATTAGTTTGAGGCTGGATTTTTCACATGATGTTGCTGAAATCAATAAGCCTGTACTGCAATTTTACTGCAAATTATCTTTTTCACCTATGAACATACAATGTATGACTATACAAGTTGTGTTTTCACAAAAGCAGATGCATTAAGTCATATTATGTATGTTCCATGTGGCTGTGTGTGGTCTCAAGCACACAAAGATAACATGTACTATTCACTGAATACCACAATTTTCTTGAATTTGTTCCTATTGATCTAATTTCTTGGGCCACTTAAAATATGAGCTTATTAAAGGAAATATTGTGCTAACAAGGTGACACGTACACACAGACACATTTATTGCTCTCTTCACTGAGAGAAGATGTTATGACTGGAAGCACAAGGCCAGACTCAAGAGGACTCAAGTAAAGAGTCTTTACTTAACGCGGCAAGGTTCGGAACACAGGTAGGCAGTCAGCGAAGGCAAACAAATCCAAAGAGGTGAGGCAAAGGCAGGTAACAGACAAAGTCCAAAAACACTAGGGCGGATTTCACTGGAAAAAGGCTGGAACGCTAGACACAGGGTACAAGACAAACTGGCACTGGGCTACCAAATGAACAAGGCTTAAATACACTGAAGGAGGGAGACGAACAAAACACAGGTGAGACCAATCAGGGGCGGAGCAGACAATCAGACAGGCGGGAAACACACAGGTGTTATGACTGGAAGCACAAGGCTGGACTCAAGAGCACGACTCAGACATAGGATAACAGTTCAAGTAAAGAGCCTTTACTTAACGTGGCAAGGTTCGGTACACAGGTAGGCAGTCAGCGTCTGGAATGAGAGGAGAGGTAAGTACAAAATAAAACAGGAAGTACTGAAAATGCTGAATGAAAACAAAACAACATAACTTAACGGACTGTAACAGAAGAGAGGTTACACTAACTTGGAGTACTCTTGCAAGATCACATGCATATGCACCCACAGGAATAGACACATACATGCAACAAAGTCAAAAAGAAAAAATAAATAACAAACAAAGAGAGTTAGACTCCCATAATTATACAAGCATACATATGAATGTATGCACGCACAATCACAGTACACAGTAGGGGAGGCAAAAGGCATTTTCACGACCCAATCAGCAGACAGCCCTGGTAATTGAATACAGATGATCAAAACAACAAAGAAGGGCCGGGGAAAACAATATGCAGTATCAGCATGCATAATTACTTCAAAATTCTTGTTAAATGCATCAAACTATACAAAATGACTTTGAATGAGAGGATGAGAGGCAGAGAAACAAAGAGGCAGCTGCGAGACGAGTGAGGAAAGCGGGAGAAAAAAGAGATAGACTGCTTTTGAGATAAGCAAAGTAAGGCTCAAGAAGTACTGCTTCTGAGAAGAAGTCATTGAATTTTTGCACCTCAAAGAAGGAATCACTTTTTCACACCCTGTCAAAGACAAAAAACGAGAGAAGAGTAAAAGAACAAAACCCTGGTGAAGAGTGAGCAAACAAATGTAGAGCGCATGCAATTTATCATTCTGCTTCACTCAAGGCAGAATGTTAGTGTATTATGGAGTCGATTACTGCTGGACAACCAAACAACACTCTAACCTTTCACCACTATTCTAATATGTGAAAGCTTGCAGGGAATAGCTTTGCATTACTACCAGTGCTGACATTTCACCAGATGGTTGAAGACAAGAGGGATTAAATCCAAGAGCTCCATATTTACAACAATTCAGTTATTTGAAATATTGTAGTAATAATGTATACTTTTATAGCCACGTAGGGAAATCATCTTTTCACTTGACCCAGCCTCCAGAACAGCACCCTTGGGGCTGGTAGGGATTCATTGTCTTGCTCAAGGGCACCCTACAGGATCTCTGTAGGGTGATTGCTAAAATCACTACCCTGCTACTCATATTTCACGATATGGTTAAGGACAGAGGGACTACAGTTCAAGAACCCCCAAAATAGAACAATTCAATTGTTTTGCAGGCTTTAGTGTGCTATTAACATTTATCTTCGCTCTTAACTATAACAATGGGTCTCTGCAGGATTTACCTGAGAAGTGGGAATCTGACTCCACTGAAGGGATTTATCCAAAATCTTTAGTGCTGTTCTGTTTGCTACTGCTTTACAGCTAGCTCATCCTACCTAATCAATCTGTGATCTCTGTGGAGTCTTCTTCATGGTTGAAATGCAATTATATAGATCCTTACAACCACTTAGTGCCAGCCTGGAGTGTCTGTATGTGCAGATCTGACTGTGCTAATTACCTACATTCATATGCCTCACCAAAACTCAGAGCATCGAGCGTTTGCCTCTGAATGTTTGAATCAGAGATCCAGTGCATAAAGGGCTGGTTCATCCTGGCAAGCCCCCTGCCTGGGGTTGTCTACCCCTTTTTTCTGAATGTCTGGCTCCCTCCATGAATTATGAAACATGATCCCCACAGGTCCCCCAGTGGCCACAGATGGATTGAGGCAAAGCTGCCCATCTCAGCCAGTGGTGTCAAAGGGCATTTGTATTGTATGAGCAGACGTGGTTGTCTGTGTAAGTGCAATGTGTCTGACTTCCCCTTGGCCCCTGTAGATTACATCAGTATTGGGTATAAATAGGGGTTAAATGGACATTCCAGCACATGAAAGGGTGTGAGTGCTGTTTTCTCCTAACTTATTATGAGATTTGAGTAACCAAGTAAGACCCCAGGAATAGTATCTAGCTGTTGTTGTGGAAAAACCTCAAAACTCCAACACTGTAGCTTTAATGTTTTTACTTGAACTGAAGGTTTGTATGGTCATATACAGTAAACGTAGAGCAACCCCAGAGACCAAGAAATCCATTCAGATAAAATTTCAAATGCATGTTCATCAATCTGAAGAAGCTATCTGGCATCATAACGTACAAAGCAGAACTAAGCAGAACTAAGAACAACCTTGTTTTCAAGGACAATGTTGATAATGTTTATCCAGTGAGGTTTTGAGAGGGTTTCATATGATGCCAGAGAATGTTCTCAACCCATAGACCATGCAATCCTTTATGTGATTAATTTGAAAACATGAAAATCACCACATTTGGAGTTACAAAGTTTTCACACAACAGCAATAAGCTGTTTTTCAACATATCTAAAAATATATCTAACAGCATGTAACAGCAGTGGCATGCTCTTGGCAGAGTCAATACTTTGATTGTTTTTATAACCTTTGTGCTGACAAAATATTTTCCTTTGTGGACTCCTCTCCTCCGCAACCAACCAACCAGCCAACCATTTTTAAACACAACAAATAAGATCCAGGTCGTTATCAGTCATGCAGAAGCTGTCTCCTGCACTGGCACAGTGCTACGTAGGACGAGCTGAAACAAACTGAAGAGAAAGGTCTCGCCATGCTGGGTCTCTCAAAATCTGACAGTAGACAGACAGAGCATCATTTCACCTGTACATATCAAATTTTAATTTTCTTTTTGCTTCTGTCTTAAAAATGTCTGAGAAATATCACATTTTATACTTAGTCCGGCTGCAATCCATCTTCCATCCAGTTCAGGTGCACATATGTTTTGGTACAAAATGCAAGTCAACCAAATCCATGCAAAGCAAATATATGGTTGAATTCCCTCTATATACACAGTATGTATATGAAAATGTATGAAATGTGTGGTGAATCAAAAAGTATGAGATTCTTCTTATCTTCCTTTGAGATACTCTCCCACGTCTAAAATGCAGTGTCTCGTGTAACAAAGCAACTCAAAGGGGCTCTCAGACATAGAGTTGACTCTACCATACAACACTTTGGTCAAGTGTGGAATAAACTGATGATTGTATAAGTGATTCAGCATACAGATCCTGAGATAATGGACCAGCCAAAAACCACTGCCTTCCCACATCGATGCCACAGCTTATATTGGGCTACTTGAGCAATAGGCTTCCTCTTGGCTGTACATTATTGATGGGGCTTAAAATGAATGTGCCTTTGTTCCACCGACGATGGACACAAGGCGTGTGTCTCCCCAACATAGGGAGTGGTGCTGAGTGGTGGGGGAGGTGAATGGGATGGGTGACGCACCGCAACCCATCATGCAGCAGGCGTTTCATCTATCACATTAAGAGGTGCCGCATCAATCATTAACAAGCAGTCCCTTGTTGAAAGGATGATAGACAGCTTGACAAATAAGTTAAGATGAAGTAGGACAAGGTGACATTGGCCTTTTTCACTTTTCAGACAATTTATTCAAGACACAACAATAGAATATCCAGATGGAGGCAATGACATGATCCTGAATAGAAACTGCCATAATTCAAAGAGGAAGAAAATAATGGGTTCTCTCTCACAGAGCTTTAAACTGGACCAAACTGGACTGACAGAGTGAATCTTTCAGTGCTTTCAGGAATTCGGAGGTGGCAGAGTGCTGATGACACTTAATACCTTTCTCTTGGGTGGCCAGGTCTTCGTCTAGAAATTCCAGTGATTTTTGGCACTTACCGGGCTGTAAGGGCCCATACTTTGATGATCTAGAAGTCCTGAAAAAGCTTGAGAGGATTTTAAGTGCTGGTGAGGAGGACAACTGGAGCCACTCATCCAGAATAGGATTACTCCTCCTTTGGAGGGATTTGCCATTCTAGCACTCTTTAATATTTGCATGGAGACCAAAACCTTGAATCAAAACATACTTGTCCTCTATCAACATACCTCACTGGTACAAATACCTAAAACTTCCAATTTTAACAAGTGAGATTTCAAAATTGAATTCAGGGGCTGAATACATGCAGTTATTGGCAAACGTACTGTGCAATTGTTGTTTTGTGAAATTGTTTTATTTTACTGCAAAGCCCACACATAACATTCATATTTTTAATAAAAAGATGAAAATGAGGCAAACAGAAAAGGTTGTCTGCTATTTGTTTATTTTTCTTACATATTAAAATAAGTTGTAAATATTGAGTTTTCCAGTCATAATTGTCATATGATTCTGTGAGATACTTTATGCTGACATATTTCAATATTTTCCACTCCCTGCTAATTTTGGCAATCAAGGTAACCAAGTGCAGGTATTCCAGCCCATGAAAGCACAAAACTCATTTTTGGCACTAATATTTATAACAGCAACTCACTTGTTTGCTACTGTGTTGTCACAACCAATTTAAATGTTCTCCCTTGAACGCAAACCTGATCGAAGCCCCAAGTTCCAAGGTAACCCCACATTTATTTTCTAGAGTTTTTGTTCTGACTTTGCATCTCCAAGGCCCCTGTTCCTGGTAATCAGAGACTCAAGCACACATACTAACACAAAACACTGCAAGTGATGTGCCAATCAAGCTCTGTTTTCAAACCTTCGTACTAGGCATTGACTTTCTTTCCCTCATATCCATTTACATCACATTACATTACATTACAGGCATTTAGCAGACGCTTTTATCCAAAGCTTACAATTAGTGCATTCAACATAGGTAGACAAAAGAACTACTAGTCACCAGAAATTGTAAGTGCATTTCCTTCCTAAACAAGCATCTAAGAGCATAACCAGTGGTAAGATAAAAGTGCAATAAGTTAGCTACCTACTTTTTTTTAAACAAATGAGACAAATAAGTGAAGCAAATAAACAAGAGCTAAGACAAATAAGTGAAGCATATAAGCACATAAGCAAGTGCTAAGACAAGTAAGTGAAACAAATAAGCAGATGCTAAGAGGAAGGGTCAGGATAGTGTTTCATGAAGAGGTGGGTTTTCAGCCTGCGGCGAAAGATGGGCAGTGACTCTGCTGTCCTGACATCAGTGGGCAGTTCATTCCACCACCGTCGCCTCAAGGCAGCAGACCAAAGTGGTCGGGCGGGGGTGTAAGGTTTGACCATAGCCTGGAGGTAAGAAGGAGCTGTTCCTTTCACTGCCCTATAGGCTAGCACCAGGGTCTTGAACTGGATGCAAACTGCTACAGGGAGCCAGTGTAGAGAATGGAGAAGGGTAGTTGTGTGGGAGAACTTGGGGTGGTTGAACACCAGACGAGCTGCAGCTTTCTGAACAAGCTCCAGAGGTCTGATGGCAGACGCCGGGGCACCAGCAAGGAGGGAGTTGCAGTAGTCCAGGCGGGAGATGACAAGAGCCTGGATGAGCACCTGCGCTGTGTCATCAGTGAGGAAGGGGTTGAATCCTGATGTTGTAGAGTAGGAATGATGTTTTATTCTGGCAATGGTCACAGTGAGGTCACGCCCCCCGGGTGGGATACACTTGTGGATCCTCCAGACAGTCAATTCTGGGCTGGATCCCAAAGCTCCAAAATTTACTCCTCTTTTCCTCCACTTCCTCCTCCTTTCCTCCATGACCCCTGAAATTGATGTTCATGCCTCCATTTTGCTTGATGTTCCAACAGTGGAGGAGATGTCCACACCCATTCTCACCATTAATTGGGCCAATACTCACCTACACTTCCCCATACACTACACTGATGCTGTACCTACACTCAGTAACTCAACAACAATCGGCTAATGGAACAGTTGAACCTCATGGCTTCATATTTACCGGCTTGAACCGTGCCAACTTTATTTGGCTCATTAGCACAATTCTGATGTTGTTTATTCAGCCATCATAACAAAAGAATCTCCGTGTCCATATGCCTGACCCAAATTACAGAAAGCTGGTCCATCAATTTTTAATGATTGTCTTGTCTACTAAATCAAATGTATAGAGCCTACAGACAGAGCCAATTAATATTAATTAAAAAGAAAATGACAGGATAATTACTCTTTCAAACGAGGAAAAAACCAAAATGTTTCGACCAATATAAATTCTTTGCAGAGCAATATTTCAGAGATAGTTTGCACATCGTTTGCAGATAATAGGCTAAAACGGGGACATTACCAAGATAGCTTTAGTATCAACGATAGAAATGCTGCTTACAAAGATAATTCAAATCAGGGCGTGGCTTTATGGTGCTCCTGTAATTGTGATTGTGTATGCTGCCATTCAGCTGAGCCATGTGGTCTAAATATGCAGAGGTAGTAGCAACATGAGCAGCACCAATACAAATTCCTTGCTCCTCTTCACTCTCATTCCCCCAGGCTATTAACATTTTAGAGGGCGCACCAGCTGGATCTAAAGGTTAATGTCCACACCATTAGAGTGAGAAAGAGCATGCGTTTATCCCTGTTGATTTAATTAAATTAGAGGGAACCCTTGTAAAAAGGGAGATTTATCCCTAACATACAATCAGTCCAGTTCTAATGGAGCACTACCTTCCCACTCAGCTGATTTATCCCCTAATGTTTCGAAGTGGGTCGTCTTGTCGGAGTTTGTCATGGCCTACTTAACAATACAGGAAGTTGTAATTAGATCATCTTTCAACCTAGCTGATTACATTGCTTGTTCTTTTTATGGTGTACAGGGGAAGACATCTCACTTTTCACTGGGTCACTCAGAAAACATCCATCTTACCTCTCCATGACAGCATAAGATATAAATATAGGTAGTTTACTACCTTTGTGACCCTTCAGAAAGCTGATATAACTTGGCTTTGAAGAGGAATAAGCCTGTATTGTTCAACATTTTATGAATGTGCTAACAAATCTGATACTGACTAATTCAATGGCTTGTGAGATTTGTGAAATCAATAAAAATCCTCTAATTCTTGGGCTGTATTATACATATTTCTGGGCACCAACCTATCCACAAAATGTATTTAATGGAATTGTGGTCAGGTAAACAAGTAATAGTGAAAAGCCCTCAATGAAAATAGACAAAATAAAAATGGTGATTAGACCCCCTCTGGTGGAGAGTAATTAGAAAGGCATCACTTCATACACCGATCAGCCATAACATTAAAACCATTCATTGGACAGGGGTCAGCATGGGCACTCTGACCGGTCTGCAGCTACGCAGCCCCATACGCAGCAAGCTGCGATGCACTGTGTGTTCTGACACCTTTCTATCATAGCCAGCATTAACTTTTTCAGCAATTTGTGCTACAGTAGCTCTTCTGTGGGATCGGACCAGACGGGCTAGCCTTCGCTCCCCACACGCATCAATGAGCCTTGGGTGCCCATGACCCTGTCACCAGTTCACCAGTTGTCCTTCCTTGGACCACTTTTGGTAGGTACTAACCACTGCATAGCGGGAACACCCCACAAGACCTGCTGTTTTGGAGATGCTCTGACCCAGTCATCTAGTCATCACAATTTGGCCCTTGTCTAAGTCGCTCAGATCCTTACGCTTAATGAACTTAAGCTAACTATCTATTATATAACGTATTGCTTGTAAAAGTACTTTCACATGTGGACTGTGAAATGCACTTCATAGATAGTAAAGGCTGCAAGTGAATTTCTGTTGTTAGAACAGACAACTTATTGATTCATATCCTGCAAGCTTTAATAGTAATAATGCATGCGAACATGAAAGAATTGTACAAATATACATTACAGCAACTATTCACTTCTTGGAAATATACAAACTGTCTAGGAACAGTTGCCACAACATAGTATACAATATTCCGAATGTTTTTACTAACACCATGAAAATTCCCCTGTCAGGAATACAGTTTTGCTTGAAATCACTACAAGCAAACTATGATATTATATGGAATGAATTCTGGAAATATAGTGAACAGGTGAATTTACCCATTCATCCTCTTGATATCACTTCACTTTATGTGACACCCTTGGATTTTTTCCATTCATCCCTGTGGCCTATATGACCAGTAGAATGCAGGGTACTGGCTCCATTAGCATCTAGAATTTAATCATACATGCTTTTCTACACATATCGATATAACATGCAACAAAAATGATAGTATAGCAGTCTAATTCAACTGAGTCAGCTGTGGGTTGCACAATATAATCTATGTTGTCAAAGTATCAAAGTACAGATAAGAATTGTTACAGTGTTTGCAATCCACTGTCTGTGTCACCCATGGTCAAGGTTCATACACAGATACAGAAATATTTACACATTGATTGGACATGAAGATGTAATGCTCTTTCTTTCTTTCTTTCTTTCTTTCTTTCTTTCTTTCTTTCTTTCTTTCTTTCTTTCCCTCTTATTGTCATTTCACTATGTATCAGAGGTGGCATGAAAGGAATAATATTCAGACTTCACACTCCCTAACCTGTAAAAGTCTTTCAAGGGGTTGGAAAGGAACAGCAAGGGCTCCAAAAATGAAAGAAAGTAATCAGTAGGTTGATTCAGTACAAGAGAGTCCTATGTTCATACCTCCACCAGTATGTGAATGTTACCCTGTCAAATTCATTGAGTCACTTTGCCTGTGTGCATAAGGTGCTGTTAGCTTAGTCGCTTCAGTCTTCGATAAAAAGACGCAGCCATCAATATGGCGGTCACCCCTAACACAGCGAGGACAGCCACAGCAATTCCCAGGCCAACAGATGGACCCTTGCCATCAGGCTGGCCGCCAGACAGTGCTGTGCACAAATGAGAATGACACAAAAATGACACAGAAGACAACAGAAGATGTTACATCTTGTGGAAGAGTTAATAAAAACATGCTTACCCTCTTCTTTGGATAGAAGGGCTGGAAAAAAAGATAAGCACTATCAGTATACAAAATACAAAATATCAGAAATATAACTTAAATGACTCAGAGAGGAAAGACAGGAAGAGCCAGGGAGATATTATCAATGGCTATACCATGTGTTAGACAAGTACACATGCATACAAACTGATGGACTAATAGGAGACATACAGCTCTCCGTCCTGGTGATAATGGGCATTGTGAGCAGAGAGGGCTCAAGCATGCCCGTCTGGACAACGGTGGTTTCCACACTCCTCTTCTTTCTGTTGCATTGCTGTGGGATAAGAAGGAGATGGTGAGAATTCGGGTGGTGTTAGACTTCTGCTTTATATGATTGTGGTGCCATCTTACCTTGAAGGCGCTGCAGGTGCTGCGCTCGCAGAGTCGGGTGATGCAGTGCAAGTAGTAGGTGGAGATGGTCTCGTTCTGCTGTTCTATGAAGCGGAACGCCGGGAAGTAGAAGCGGGCCTTCTGGCTATCCCCATTCTCCAGCACAGTGGTCAGCTGATCTATGGAGCACCTTTTAAGAAAAGGCGAACCTCACAAGTGCCCATTTGCACATCACACGGATAGATACAGACAGTATATTAATGATAGAAAGGAGGAGAAAATCAAGAACATGGCTCCCTCTGTTTCTAGATCATGAGGTGACTGTGTTTACCTATTACACAAAGAGAGGAAAACCTGCAGAGATATTTGAAGGTTTAAATTGAATGCTGGACTGCCTGTAGACCATAGGGCAGAACTCAATATCAAGCCTTGATGGAGTGGAAGAAACTGACAGGTAGGTTATTTTATAATGTGCACTTTTTTTCTCAGTGTTGATTGAAGTGTATTGCTTTTCCCGCTTTTGACTTACGAGACGAAGAGATTAAAGAATGTAGAGTTGGTGGGCTGTGCAGAGACTGAGGCATAGCACCGGTCCAGAAGCACAAAGTACCTGTGGAGAAAAAGTGAGGTCCCCAGGACCGAGTCAGAGACTCCAGGTCACAGGTGGAATCCTCTAATCACAATCTATCAAGACACATTCAGCTGGAGAGTAATTGTCTATCTATCCATTCACCCTGCCACCCATCCATCCAAACATCCACACATATCCAACATCCAATTCTCAAACAGCCTATAAAAAAAGTTGCAGTTGCGATATAATGATAAAGGTTCTCACTGGGATGTCAGGTTGGAGGCAGCCACCTGCACGTAGATATTAGTTCTCAGTTCAATACCCAGAGGTGGTATTACCAGGGGTCTGGTGTAATTTACATCCTGGCAAATGAAGAAGCGTTGACAATTAAGGTGAAAGCATTATAAAAGCCCTTACGTAAGATCAAGCTTCTAGACTTACAGCTGCTAGAACCTAACATTAGACCTAGGGGTGCTACTCTTTTGTCATGCTGGCATTTGGCCATCTATGCAAGGCAGAAATGCATGTATGTGAGAAGGGTGTGAGGTGGCAGCTCCAGGTGTCTGTATTCTCACCTTGTACAAGGCCAAGCTTAGGGTACTGATGAAGCTCCCATTGTTGTCCTTCAAAGCAATGGAGGAGGCTGACCTGAGAGGAAGTAGAGCAGAGAGAGAGAAACAAGGTCATACACAGTGCGCAAATATGTGGCTATTTGATGTCTGATCACTGTTGCAAACTGCAAAATCTAGTGCTCAATTCCAATAGGTGAAAACATGTCGGTTGAGGAACCTTTCCTGGACATTTGCTGTTTATGTATGTAGTCCCAGTTGATTTACAACCCACGTGATGAAGGTAAAGAGAGAGTGCACTTACACATCCACCTGAGTGTTGTTGATGAGATACTCAAGTGGGTAGGCACAAGAGTAGAAGTACTTGAGCTCTGCATTGTAGGTGACCGTTCCGATGGTGGGGTCGAAAGATCTGACCACCCCACTCACGTTGACAGACTGGATGTTGGAGAAGTCAGAGAATATCCCTGTTCCTGGTGCGCTGGTGGTCTGAAAAATTATTTAATGAAAACATAATCATTTTAGAAATTGTTAAAGATAAATGGTGGTCAGGATACACCAGTGAGGAAATCATAGGAAGAAAGTAGAATAACTCTCTTAACTTTCTCGTTATGCTTAAAGAGCAACTGTCAATAGTACAGGGAGTCAGTAGCATATGGATTCACATCATGTATGTCAGACAACAATCCTCTCTTATTTTCACCCAGTGAGTCCCTTTTATGTATCTCTGCATCTCTTAAGAACTGCAATCTAGACACTGCATAGATGCAATACTTACCATGAAGTTACTCCCACAAGCGTTCCCTTCTCTAATAGGGAAACTGAATCTCAGCACTGGAGGTACCACTGAAGTGTCCAGCGTGCCCTGGCAGTCCACATTATCCTTGATGTGGTTCAGGATCAGTAAACTCTCATTGTATCCGGTATAGACAGCTGGGCAGATTTGGATAGCCAGGTCAATGGCAGATGTCCCACAGACCACTGAGATATCAGTGTATTCTGAAGGTAAGACAGCATTACATTACATTACAGTCATTTAGCAGATGCTTTTATCCAAAGCAACTTACAATAAGTGCATTCAATGTAGGTAACGTTGACATGGTCACTGAAATGACATGATAGGAATGTGATGATAGGAATTCATGCATTTCAAATGTTATACAATGGCACCTTGCGAATCCAAATCACTGGTCAAGCCTTCAATTCAATTCAATTATCTATTATAAAAAATATAAACATTCAGGAGTAGCCTGTAATTTAATGAAAACATCTAGTTGCATATATAAACAAGGAAACTATCATTTGAGTATAATTCATTTACTATGCCTGTTTGAATGCCTGAGGTGCTGCTGTACTGGATTTACAATACATCTTTACCTCTCTAGCTTCACATGTATTGAGTGCCCACCCCCCAGCCCCCATCCAAATCAAAATGTGAGAATGAAGGTTGATCTTCTACCTGGTCGTCTAGCGAATGCTCCACAGTCAGCTGGGGTGAGGGCCTCTCGGCCCACAATACACAAGGAGGTCAGGATGAGGAAGCTGAATAAAGCCATCTCACTGTTCTGTCCCCTGTGAAAAGCTGAGGCAAACACACAGGTATAAATGACAGCAAATGCTGAAAATCCATTACAATGTACAAGGAATCATCTGTAGGTCCACTGAGGTGAATGCAATAAAAAGGTCCAAGGTAAGCTGCGTAATCCATGTTGTCAAGCAGGGAAATATGCTATTGATTGACTCTGTAGGTATCTTGTAAGATATCTTAATAGCTTGGATCTTACCTCTTCAGTCTCTTTGCTGAATTTGGGTAGCAGAGCAGTGGCTTGTTATATATATATGGTGTGCAGAGCAGTTGTTGTCTTGCAAGACTTTCTTAGGATTGAATGGAAACAGGGTCAATGCCACTTTGGTGGGGCTGCCTCAGTTTGCATGAACAATTAACTTTTTGTGGCCAAGGCATAGTGGTCCTTTCCTGGAGGCAAATGATGAAACCCAACACAGTCACCTTCAAAGATACATGGTTAAACAATGTCTATATGGCTTTGTGACTTTGTGCTTCCCTTTGCATGCTAATATGAAACTTAATAAAGTTAGAGAATGTATGGTTTGTGGTCTACTGGGACCACACACAATGAAAAAAGAAGTTTCTGTTGTCCCCTGAGATCTTTAGAGGATTAATATGACCTGGGTGACCCTTATTTTGACAAATTAGCACAAGAGATCATGATACTCAGATGTTAGTGAGATACAAATAATAATAACAATAACAATAATAATTATAACAATAATAGTAATAATAACAATAAGGATAATAATAATAATAATAGTAATAATAGTAATAATAATAAT
>OOFE01050548.1:8197-18725 GCA_900323365.1 Monocentris japonica
GGAATATTGTTTCAAACTTGAGCTCAAGTAGCTCAGCCATCTCTCAGCTACAATAATTCATCAGATGACTTGCCTACTGCAGACATTAGGCATACCTTTCTTACGAGATTACATTTGACATTGATTTGTCTATGTTGATTGCAAGTGCAGTTTGTACCGCAGCCAGGTATTAGATGAAACAACATTAGACCACCTACAGTATTGCAGCCCCCCCACACACTCTCTTTGATGTATTGGGCTCCCTTGAGGGTCCTGTCCATGAGTCAGCATGCATGACAGTGTCAAGGGCTTAGAGATTTACAGAAAGAGGAGCACACCATGTTTCCTTAGATGAGTCTCTGCTTTATGGCCTTCTGTAAAGCAATAAAACATTTGCTAGGTAGGTAGTCTATCTATCCAACCTGCCTCCTCCTTTTTTTTTTCACTCCCTCAGAGGTCAAATTCCCTCAAGGTGTTGTTTACCAATCTCTGTCTCTCTCTCAGGGAAGAGAATGAATCAGAGAATCACAAACCTACAAGTAAATGTTCAAATGTGTGCTTGTGTTTGGCTGACAGTTCATGTTGATAACATGTCCTTTCTATCTCACTCTCAGCGATGAAGAGGAGGAGAGAACATGGGGTCTTTTCAGTTTAAATTCAAGACACAGTGGGTCTCCCAGGCACTGACTAGGCCAGGTCCTAGGCTACATCCATTCCTTTCTGGACTCCTATGTGCTGGGTCTGTTTGACTGGGGTAAATATAGAGCCTGTTGGTTTTAGCTAGAGGATAAACACAGATGTTGAGGAGGCCTTTCTTGCCACAGGTCGGCCTGCATCCTCCCCCTGGTCAGCATTGGTAGCAGAAGAGAAGGAGAGAGAGGGCATGAGACATGCCCTACCGCTCCCATTCACCCACAATACACTTAAACAGGGTTATTGGACTTAGCACAAAGCATCTGTCAGGGTTATAGGAGATGTATACATGGGCTACAAAGCATTTGGATAGCCCGACAAAGGTCTGTACATACAGAGTGATTTACACATGCCTGTAGATGGCTGTCCATTTAGTGATTTCTAGTGGAGACCACTCTACAGATTTACAAATGGATGTCCATTTAAGAAAGAGCCAGTACTTAGCCCTCTCAGGAGTTCTGATGAGTGGTCACTGTTGATTGCTTTACTAGGTGAGTTAAACATTGGTACATGGGCCTGAGTCTATTGAAACAGGGGAGGGCTTCGGAAACAATTTCAGACGGTACTACAAGACAACCAAACTTGTCTGTTTGGGTTATCTCTGAATTCTCACGCTGAATCCAAGGCCTCGACATGACTCACATGACTCACTGCAATAGCTCGCTATAAACTATACTGGACAAGCTTCAACTCTCAAGCCTCTCAGTTTGACGATTTCCATAACATTATGAGCTCTTATCTATTACTCTCCTCCCTTTTGTAATGTGTGTGTCTAGCCTATAGGCTTCTTTCAAACTGGACTGCTGATGTTAAATGGTTTTTCAGTGTTGCAAGATGCTGTAGATGACAGGAGCACAAATCATGCGTGCTGATCTCTAGGGATCAGCCTTTGTTCTCGAGACTTCCAAGGCATTCAGAGACACATCCATTAATATGAATTGTCATGCAGCTGAGAGAAGCAGGCGCCACTTTGCTTTGTAATGTCGTCTTTCCCTTTATTCTTCCTCTTCCTCCTGTGTTTCCTTTGCCTCTGGAACTGGGTATGTCTGGGAAAGGCAGGGCCTAGCTATTGTGTTCTTATACTTTAATGTTTGTTCCTAACTTAAGCATCACACATAGGGTCATGGCTGACAGGTGGTGTATGTGTGTGCATGCATGTGCACAAAGAGCTCTGTCATACACCACCAGGGTAGAAATGTACTGGAAAAAGAGGAAATCCTGGATGAAAGGATAAGGAAACAGCTGATTCTGTCTCCGTCTGTTTTATGGAGTGAGGAGGAGTAAATTAGCCTCATGTGCCCCACACACATGGGCTTGGCCGTCATACTCCTGTCAACCCATAAGCTGGCTTGCTGTCTGTATTACTCAATGAATTCTTGGCCTCAGCACACAACGAAGAATCTAGGCTATGCACACACTGCACGTCTTAATACTCAATTCAGATTCTTTGCTCGTGTCCATTTTTTTTTTTTAATCTATTCATTTTTGAGTGTGACCCATATCCAATATCAGTTTGAACAGACCTCCATCCTGAAATGACCCGACAGTGATCTGTCCCATGGAGAGTGACATAAAAACCACATGAATAACAATCTGACAATTCAGTCTGTGGTCGCATGGCCACAGATCAGATATTTATCAGATTTAAGACCACATATGAATGTGATCCACATCTAAATGAAAATATCAGATTTCATGTTTCTGCTCACACTGCACTAAAAATGTCATATGTGCCACATAGGACTGAATTTTTTTTTTTATTGAATTGGGACACTTTTTCAGCTGCACTGTGAATGTCGCCTAAGGCTACGATGCAACTTCATCCAAATCTGGAAGTGGTCAGACTCACAATTTGATGGGAATTCTACATAGACTGGACGTAATCCAACCACAGTGCACTTAACAACCAATGTAGGAGAGGGAGTTTGGGGGAAAATAATAGACACAGAGCCAGAGGAGACACTTAGCAGCCATTTTCAAGCCAAGTGTGGACGTATTGTGATGTGATCGTGAAAGATCTGATCTTTAGCGTTAACTCTCAAAAGTCACATCAAAATGACAAGTGTCACTGTAGCTTAATAGTAATGGTACTGATCCAGCATGAGTTTTGAATTTTAAAAAAATGCTAAGACTGTGAGTTAGAGTATGGTGATGGGCTACAAGACATTTTATGTGAATGAGGAAGTGTAAAGGCCCTTCATCTCGGTCAGTGGTGGGACTAACCGGTGTAATGAAGGTTTGTCATCATCCAGCCCATTAAGCCGAACAATGAGAATTTCAGTCACTTTTATATATGTGTGTGTGTGTGTGTGTGAACACATCTTTCTGTAGAGCAATAAATGCATTGTAGCCCCCAGACACCCCACCTGAAATTCCATCTGTATTTTATTTGCTGGCCTCTTGCTCACTCTAGCCCTCTCTGCTGCCTGTTTGTAGGTCAAGCTGTTTAACAGGAAGTGAGTGTATTCTGTGGAGGATGCGAGTGCGTGGTGGAGATGAGTGTTGCTATGAATCAGATGATAGGCATCAGGGTGAGATGTAGGAATAGGACTAAGAATGCAGGGATCAATCACTAAGATAACAGAAAAGACAGTTCATAGTACATGAGTAAAACTCCTGTTAAGCTCAGAAAAAAAGTTAACTCAATATAACAGTTACTGACTTCTCTCTGGCATGCTGATATCTTTGACTCTTTCATTGTTGAGACAGTTTGGGAGGAGAGGAGGGGTGTAACACAAAACACCACCAGGAAATGTGTAGATAGATTTGCATGTTTCCACTTCCTCTGTCTTTCAGGATGTTTTGCCATTAGTGGCCTGCATATCCTTAAGCACACACACACACACACACACACACACAGTCTCTTGCTCTCATGCATGTGTGTGGGCGGGTTTGGGAGTTAGTGAGTTTTTAAGATGTTTTTAGTATTTTTTTTTCCCTCTGTCTTGATGTGAGATGTTTCATTACACTACATCAACAGTTAGTCTCTTTCCTTTCTCATACTCTGGAATGTGTGCAGGGAGGCATGCATACGTAGGGTCTCTCCCTGCCTGTACCTCTTCATAGCTCAGATCTCAGGCTATGGGTGCTGACTGTGGAGTCATTGTTTTAATGCTAATTGAGTATAGCATGTGGTCATTCCATGAATGCCTCTTGGCCCGTTTTTTTATGGTACTGTATCAGAATGTGATTTTTTTTTTTCCTCCTCATTTCCAAATCAGATTTGGGATGGAGGCTATTTGGTGGGCTATTTTGACACAAGTTCAGTGGGTCCACTCAGCACAAAGAAAGGGTATGGTATGCTAATGTGTGGCTGTTGCTTAGGAGTAGCTGTGTGGATAACACACGAAGGCTGTGAGTGATTTCTGAGAAACATATACAGCTGTTTTGTTTTGGGGCTTACAAACTCCAGGGTGTGTGTGGTATGTGTGTGTGTATACTAGGGCTGCAACAATTATGCAATATTGTCGACAATGTCAAATCATTGATTATTATTTTCCGTTGTCAATTTGTTGTCAGATACTCAAGTCTACTTCCTCACTTCCTCTCTTTTCATTTGTATTTAGAAAATGGCTGATGCTCACATCAGTTCTGAGGATGTGTGCATCAGCCTTCAAGCAAGCCTTCAAAACAAAGACTAAAATACATGTCGGAACACTTGAAGGAATATAGTAGTAATAAACTAATGTGAGCTCAGGCACCAAACGTGGCAAATTTTATTTTGAAGCCAAAATAAAATGGTGATGAGGACAACACAATGGCACTCTTTATGTGTTTTTAGGCTGATTAATGATTAATCACTAGAGTAATCATCAGAGTAATTTCTTATCAAAATTATTGTTTACACATATAGACCTACTAGAAACAAATGATGAAAAATGCCTTTTTCTTCCCTGGCACGTGTGTGTGTGTGTGTATGTGTTTGTTTTTCATGTGTAAGTGTGCAGCAGTGACAGCCCTGTTACTGTCCCATAGGAGTAGGTCAGCGAGTGATGGAGAGGAGAAGGAAGCAGCAGAAGTTAGGGTGTTTTCTCCCCATAACACTAGAGCCTGTTATCATCGTGGGAGAGGAGGGGACAGATGAGCTGATAACCCACACAGACAGGGGAGGAGGGATAGGAGGGAGAGAGGGAAATAAATGAAAGAGGTAAAAAAGGAGGGCTGTTGCTCAAGGTCGATCAGGCTGATGTGCTTTCTCCTCCTCTTTCACCTCCCCTTTTTTCTGTATCCTTAGACTCTTGAGCGCTGACTCATCTTCCCTTTTTCTTGTCCTCTTCTCCCATTGACCTCTGCAGCTCAGCTCTGATTAGATAATTGTCTGGTTCAGTGTTTCAGGTGGGGCTTTACCTGGGAAATAGGGGGGAAAAAAGCTCGGCCAAGAAACACCTTGGAGAAAAACCAATGGAAGCGATAAAGATAAAAAGTGTGTGAATGTGCCAGAATCCCCCAGAGAGATGTGAGAAACTTGGAAAGAGAGCGAGGGTGTGTGAATCTACAGAGGAAATGTGCAGTCTGTTGTGTAGTTGTCTCTGGAGAATGCAAGGGTGTATGTGCTTGCTTTTGCAGAGCAATTCAGTGGACCTCCTCCTATTGTGATGAATGCAGTTAGGAGGAGCTGTGTGAAAAGGCGTAGAACAAGACACAGACAAACACAGTGGATGTATTGTCTCTCTGCAGCAGTTACCAGGTAATTCTGTGTGTGTGTGTTGAAGGTCACTGCTATCACCCCACACCAAGATAAAACTCGCTTGACCCACTTTGTTGCCCAAGGCGCACGCACAAACACTTGACAAGCTCCCTCCTCCCCTCACTCTTGCACTTAGGCAACCGCTCTGCTCCCGCACACATACGGCTGCATGCATTCACATTTCTGCCCTACAAACACTGCAAGTGCTCGTATTTTCCCTTGACGTGCTCTTACGCATACACATGCACCCTCGTCTACAGTGGGTTGTGTTTTTCCAGCTCTTCCCACGTCTGAATTTGACAGGAATGTTGGCAGCCCCACGGGGAGCCTCTAGGCTCTATCTGGGTTTTATTTCTCTCTCTCACTCTCTCTCGCATTTTGCCCCCTTTCCTCCTTACTCTCTCTCCCTTTCTCTCCATAATCTTTTTCTCTGTCATTAGTCAAATGTTTTCACTCCATGCTGTTGCTGTCTGCACTTAGAAAACAAGTAAACCTGTGTTTGTGTGTGCACATGTGTAGTTTAGTGTATGTGTGTGTGTGAGCATGACTGTGGAACCACACCCTGGACTCACGCCATGCTTCAAACCAAAGTCAGAGACAGAGAGAGAGACAAGTTCTGGATGGATTTAGCTTGTTGTGACAGCGCTCTGCACTGGTTTAGGCTGGGACACTGATGACTGTGGATCGCGCTCTGATGAGTGAGCAAAGTGACAGCCGCACAGTCCTTCACACCATCCCCGCTCCTGTAGCACAGAGCACGCAGCAGCCAAGGTTGCGAATTGGTGTGATGATATGACGGCGCAAGTTGTATCTGTTGTATCTTCCTGGTTACAGGAAAAATTGGGGTTAGGACTGCAGTTGAGGGTGGCTAGAATGTACACACCTTCTCCTGGGCGGTTATTACCGGCCAAATTCCATTTTAGAGATGCCTCTGTCAGTCCAGATGCCTGAGATACTTTGGAGGGGCTGAGATCTCTATCAAGGCTCAGAGCTCCCCTCGCCTCCCTTGTGCTTGATGCTGCAACCTGAAAACCAACAAACATACATGAATTATTACCGCTACTTCTGTATTAGAACCATATGCTGTCGAGACAGGAGGGAGTTTTAAAGTGGGCTGAGGTTGACCTCTGGATTCTGAAGCCAAGGTGTTGACAGAACTCTAGTTGGATCTTGTGTCTCCATTTAACTTGCCAAAATAGGGCATTCATAAGGGCTGGTCTAGTGGACACACACACAAACACACATACACACAATGCTACTGTGCATTGAAAGGAACCACACCTTGCTCCTGTAAGCCTCTCTCAGCAGAGACAAGCCCTTCTTTATAATGTCTTCTGAATAGACTGCGGCCATTCACCTGAGCTCACCACCTGATTCTCTTTGCTAGACCAGGAGGTGTGTGTGTGCTATTTGCTTGGGTTTAATGCCCATGCATGCTGGCTGCAGTCATTGTTTCTTCCTTTCTCACAGTCTCAGCTTGTACAGTGCAGTAGCAGGGCTACAGAAAGCACTGTGTCAGCTCACTCTGTCAGCTCAGTCTCAATGGGCCTACTGTACTCTGTTTGCTCTAGCTAGCTAGAGTCCTGCAGGTAAACAGAGCCTAGTCTCTCAGGGGTCTGGGTCTGTTCTACTGTGAGCCAGTCCCACCATGCCAGTGGGATACAACATACAGTGTTACAGTTTCATCATAGCCTCATGTTTCCACGGTCTCTGGCTACTGATGCTGTGCGAGAAGTAAGTGTGTGTGTATGTATCTGTACAAATATTGGCTAGTGATTTTGTATACACAGAGGTAAGGTTATAATGGTACACACAGTAAGCATAACTCCCCAGAAACGCAGACGGGGGAGGGAAGGGGGAAGTAGTAGATCACACTTCACGGTAGGTGTGAGAGAGGAAGACCGGCAGACCCTTGTAAAAGAGAGCCATATCCCCTTGGGCAAGGAAGACTAGGCCTATGGCCTCCATAGGACTCTTCCAAGTGTATGATTTGTGTGAATGTCTATCTACAAGAAGTTGCATGTTTTGGTGCATGTCTTTCCATCTATCGTACCCCCCACCCCCACCTCCCTATCTTCAAATCCTCTGTGGGACTTTCTTGAAATTGCTCCCCTTAGCTGGCGCTGGCAGACAGAGAGGGGAGGAGAGCGGGAGGAGGGGGAGGCCAGAGCGATTATGAGACTTTGGGTGTGCTTTAACCCACTTAGCACACCATCTCAGGGTCTCCTGCCAAAACGGTGAGCTTAGTGCTTTTAATCCTCTTCCCCAAGTGAGCCAATAGTTTGCTGCTTATGACTGCTGTCTTGTCTTAACTGCCAAGAAATTTTATCTCCATATGGGTGTTTTTCGTCACATTACAATTTGTGTGTTTGTTTGTATCAGCTGTATATGGATGGGCCTAGCTATTGGTCTCATAAGTGGATGCATATGAGTATGGGTCTTTGCATCAAGCATTGAATTTGTGTTTGTAGCTTGCCAACTTGTCAGGCAGTTTCCTGGTCATAAACCCACCAGTGAAGTAGCCCTGATGTGGTTTGAAGTGAGCCTCCCTGTTGTTTCCTCCAGCTTTCACGTCCAAACAGGCATGTTTATTTACCCCCACTCGACTGGGCCCTGCTGGGCTGGCCTCTGCCCTACGGGTCTGTCTACAGTACAATGTGAGCCCAAACGTAACCATCCTCTCCTAGCTTACAGCCACCACCGCATGCCTGTTTTCCCCACTATACTGGGCTCCCTCTCTTAATAAAATGGGCTTATAACGCCACGTTCCTTGCATTCTTGGTGTTTAGGCCTCTCTCTCTTTTTTCATATGCATGGATGGCTGCCACAGTGCTGTACTGCAGACTTTACCCCTGATAAAAGCGAGATACACACAATACTCTCAACATGGCTGATTGTTGTCCTTCAGATTTAGATCTAGATCTGTTTGTCGACCAATATAATGCATTTATGGCGCAGTGGATTTCCACATCAGTTTGGCAGCGTTTCAAGATGTTTCCTCTGTTGTGCATGCCTGCAAGTGGAACTACAAAGTGAAGAGCTGAGATGGAGGAGGGAGGGAGCAGGAACAAGTGAAGGCTGATTCAGTGGTGGGGGTAGATTGTCAGAGCAGCAGCCCTGCCACTGTAGGTTTTCGTCTGGATGCCCCCCGCCCACTCCTAGCAGAGCCAAGTCACGGCAGAATCGGGGTCAATCATGCTCCCTTAGTTGCTACTCAGTCCTTCTTTTTATCTGTCTTTCCCCAAAACACACTTCATCTCCTTTGCTCAGCTCCCTTCTATGCTCATAAGGGGAAGAGCACAGGGTGATATTTATAATTAACAAAGGATGATTCCAACAATGACAGGGAGAGCTGTCTGAAAAGGTGGGAGGGGGTGAACAAATTGGTCTTTTGACAGAGGGTATATCAGATAGTTGCTGAAGAAGAAGAAAAGCACACAAATGAGAGGCATTGAGTGATGTGAGCTGGAAGAGGTTGCCCTGATTTTGTATGCAAGTCTTGGCCAAGTCCAAGCCGCTTAGTCATGGCAGAACTCCACTTTCAAAGCAGCCTAGAGGGAGAGTACAGTAAAGTGGTACACAGCCCAACCCTGAATAGATTCTCTATCTAGACTCTGATAAGCTTGGGCAGCCATGAAGACTCATAAGCATAGAAGACCTTTGTCCCTCCAAGACTACATCATGTCTGGTGGAATCAACACCAGAGGTCTGTGTCACTGTACATCCTTCCCTGGTGCAATTTAAAATCGAGCAAAGCATGATAAGTCTGTCCTATAAAGACAAACAACAGTAACTGCTTTTTGTGTTTTTAAAGGTCAAAGGTTATGACTTGGGTTTAGATATAATATCAACAACAATTCTACCCATTAAATTATATATTGATGCACTTATGTACCAACAAAACCCATGTCAGGGCAGGAGATACATTTTGAAGTATTTTTTTCTCAGCTCCACAACTCATACATTTGCTGCTCTTAGCATTATGTGGCCAAAATGTACTCTCCTATGACCAACTAATACATGCCAGGTTAATGGTTTCCTCAAGGAAGGCAGCAGGAAGGAAGGAATGCAAATGCTACCCAAAACTAACCCTCGACATTTCAGAGGAGGTGCGCCTACTCCAAGGCTATGAGGCAGGGCCTGGCCTAGCCTGGCACGGCACAACCTGGCCGGTCAAACAGATGGCACGGTGCAGGCCAGGGTAGCCCGAGGAGGGGCCGTCCAGACAGACTACTCCTCTACTCCTGATACCTGCTTCTCTCAGTCTATCTCTAAATATAGAATAATACTGAGGTGATGCTTCATTGATCCCTGTGGGGAAATTCTTTTTTTGCTTGGAGCTGTTCAGTGTATTGTTCAAGGACGCTTCAGCAGGGCAGATGCTTCCTGAAGCAGGGGACTTGAACCATGGTCCTCCAGTCTCTCTAACCATTAGACCACCCTGCTGTCCAAAAGAAGCCCTCAACGTAGATAGGGATGGATGATCTTCCTGCGACCTGACACAATATCACACATTTTAAGATCATGTTTCCTTGAGATTGGAATAACATTTTGCATAGACCCACAACCATAGGGAGGTTTTCAAATTAGGCACTGCCTGAATCGCTGCAGTGACTCTCCCCATATCTGATGGATCTAACTTTTTTTCAAACAAATGTCGAACTGACAGGTTTTTTTTGTTTGTTTTTGTTTTTTTAACTCGCTAACACACTGGAGTGGTTTGTGTGGCTTTGGACATTTGCTGCAGCCTTTTGAGTTGGAGTCCAAGGTGATGTGGTGGAGCACAGATGCAGGGCCCAGCCAGCCCTAAGTCAATATTTGCTTTTGTGAGTGGCTGGCCTCTGGCAAGAGAACAAACTAAAATGGTCCAGCAATTTTTTTAAGAGAGGGAGACACAGACAGACAGAGGGACAGAGTTTCTCTTGGTTGTATCCAGAGTTGAGGCCTCGGCTCTAGTATTGGCTACCTCCTAGCTGCTACTCTGGTTGGTGTGTGTGTGTGTGTGTGTGTGTGTGTGTGTGTATGCACGCCTGAAAGGCTTTGTGGTAAAATGAAGAAGGCCCTAGCAGCTGAAACGCCACATTCTTAATCTCGCAGTAATGATTAAGAGTTTTTAATGGAGGGAGCGCAGCGCTTGATTGCGTCCAAAGCTTTACGATAAGTGTCTTT
>OOFE01050552.1:8394-20233 GCA_900323365.1 Monocentris japonica
CGATAGACAGACAGACCGACAGATAGATAGATAGATAGACAGACAGACAGACAGATAGGCATAGATAGATAGATAGATAGACAAAGAGAGAGATAGGCAGAGAGACATAGAGAGAGAGAGATAGAGATAGATAGATAGATAGATAGATAGACCGAGAGATAGATAGACAGAGAGACATAGAGATAGAGAGAGAGAGAGAGAGAGAGAATTATATTACTTTTCATACTTACTCACATTATTAATCCTTTGGAGGAAATTGAGGAAAATGTGTAGCTAGTTTATAAATGCATTAACTGTGAGCTGCTTTGTAATTTTGACCCTTCTAAGCCACCGTCATTTTGTTCCAGCATAGATCCCAAACTGGAGAAGGAGCTGAAAAAAAGGTTTAAGGTAAATATCTCTCAAACCACCTCAGTACTCAGTACTACTGTTTCTTTCCACAAAGGCTCCATTCCTATACATCTATTTTTAGGAAAAAGGTTGCCTGATTTTTATTGATCAATAATGTCAAAAATTTCTATTTTTGTAGAAATGTACCTTACAGTTCCAGTGTATTAACCTGTGTATTCCTCTATGGAGAAATACTGTGCTTAATGAAAATCTGCCTAATACATAAAGTACTTACTAGGGTGTAACAACACAATGTCAATACAAGCTGTACAAGTATTTACTCAGTATTCTACTGTGTATTTACTATAATGAGGGACGTACATCAAGATACACATTCAAATGGAATGAAACCTTAATGTTTTTTCTTCATGTTTTACATTACTGCTCTTTATCGTAGTTGTTTTGATATTTATTTTACATGTGCCGAAGACTTTTGCACAGTACTGTACACCACTGAAACCCTCATAACTGACTGAAAACCTCCAACAACATAATCTGTCTTGACAACATGGAAGTCAAGTGTGACCCTGGACACTGAAAATAACTTTTACACTCACGCTTTTATTTTGAAAGTAGGTGTCATTTTTTTCAAATAACGAAACTCTTTGCACCCCACCCCAGACAGACCGCCTGGTAATAGAAACGCCACAGCTTCCCCAGTGTGTCCATCAACACCCACTGGTTCTGTCAAAGTGTCCTTGAGCAAGATCACTGTTAAATGATTAAACTGTTGTTTCCCAGTTCGAGGGGCCGCTGAAGGTCCTTCACACCATGATGGTCGATCCCAACGGCGTCATCAAGAAGCCGGGAGGGAAGGACCTCGCTGTGGCGCAGGGGGAGATCCTTGACGTCATTCAGCTCACCAACGACAAGAAAGCCCTGTGCCGCAACCAGTTTGGAAAATGTACGTTAACACACCATCTCCTGTCTGTCAAATACTGAGGATCAGCTACCGGGGGTGTAAAGGAGAGATTTAACCAGAAGGTCACAACAGCCAATGTGTGTCAATCAATCAATTAAACTTTTTCTTATATAGCACATTTCATACAAAACAAAAGAAGAGAGGAAAATTATTGATTTAAAATAGAACTAAATAGATAAATAAATGAACAAATAGGACAGAAAAAGTCAACACAGACAAAAAGAAAAGAGAAAGGAAAAAAGGATCAAATAAGATTTTTTTTGAAAACACATGGGACAAAATCAAGTGAGCGTCACCTAGTGGGGGGTCAGCAGCAAACACAATGAGATGAGACGTGACCTGAAAATATCGTCCCTGCAGAGTTAAAGTTCAAATTCAACACCCAGTATGAAAATATCGCTCTCTTGTGTTCGGGTTCAGTTGGTGGCAGAGAAAAAGGACCTGCAGAGAATAAGGAAAATAGTGTAAAAAATAGCGTAAAAGTGCAAAAACCAGCAGACAAATGTTTTCATATTTGTCTTCATCAGTGTCATACAAGCTCTTGTTACTTCTGATTGTCTGTTCAGGTTTGGGGTGAATGTCTGGTTTTATTATAGCTAAAACAAAATCCACAAGCAAAAACAAATCAAAAAACCCCAAAACACTGTGACAGAAGCAAAGAAGAAAAACAGGAACATCTAAACATCGAATCTTTCAATCTAAATTGTTGATTTTTTATTTTTAAATTTTGACTTTCAATTTCATTTTCTTAATTTTAGGAGTGAAAAATTTGGTGAATCTTTTTTAATCCTTTGAGCTCAAAGTAATTCCTCCAGCCGCTACCGCACGGCTCTCTGTCATTGGTCTAAAATATCACATGACTGGTTGTGTTGCCTTGTGGGAAAGTGTCTCTGTTTCCTTTGTTTCCTTCTTCTTACCAACATCTGGTGGTTTGGCACCTTCATGACTCCTCAGCCTAAGATCTACTAAAAAAGACGTGTTGGTCGCCGTTTCGCCACAGCCGCTGTTGTAAGGGGAAGATGTCATCCTTCAATGAGAAACATTGTGATCTTGTTAGCAGACTTCCCAGCATGCATTGCATTTGAGTTAACTCTCCAGAAACCCTTCCTTCTTCTCGTTTGGTTCAAGTTACAGGATGGATGTTAGGTGGATTATATAGAAATGACAACCATGATGATGCCCCGACGACTTCTAGACCAACTGACACTAAAAACCTCAAGAGTTAAAGTTCATCAATTATCATCAGCTGATAAACTCGTTAACGTGCCTGAACGTTTACTAGCTTCACTTGTTGTCTCAAGCTAGCTAACTACCCAGAACTATTTCAGCCAACTTCCCATTCCAAGGCAGCTGGGAAACTTCACTTCTCAAGTTGAAGTTCCTTTAAAACCTCCTACTGATTTCTGACATGATCAACTGCAGGGACCCGTTCCAAAACAGTTGAATTATTTTTCCACTGTGAAGGGAAACTTCCACCTTCCCAGAGGAAAGATCTTTTGCTTAGAGTCTTTTCTTCATCTCCTGAGAAACAGGTGAGATCTGGATTTATAGTCCTTCATCTGAACAGTTTCTCCTCAACCCCCTGAGGAGCAACGAGGAGACGACAGAGAGAGAATCAATTCTGGAGACTTGATGAGGTCATGCTAACACTCTTGTGGTTTCAAATCCAGGAGAGTTACATGAGACTTACTCCAGATCATGTTGAGATCTGCTGTTGTGATCAGAGAGAGATCAACAGGAGCTGATATGTGGTGATCTCTCCTATGGGTTGTTTTAAACCTGCGTCATGTCTCACTCCTCACAGATGGCTTGGTGTCCCGGTCTCTTCTTCTGCCGATGTGAGTGGATCCTCCTCATCTGATGTTGGATTTAGTTTGATTTCTCTTTCTGCTCCAAATAAATGAAATATCTTCTGACAGCATCGGTGTTCCTTTACAGGGAAGGAGACATCTACGACGACGTTGACCGGTTTGATGGTATGTCGTCTCCGGGTCATCGTTTGGATATTGATTGTAACACACATGCTGGATTGGGGTTAAATGTTCTCGACTCTCATCTTTTCATCATGAATAGTCGTCAGTCTGAAGTTTTTCTGGATTTTCAATGTTTTTCTGTCTGATCTCATTTTGTTTTATTCTCCTTCCAGACGTTTACGACAACGACGTCCATTGAAACCCGTGGAGCCTCTGGACGGACCACACACACACACACACAGAGAACGCAACATCCACACAGATACACAGGCACACGGACACACACGACTGATAACGTGCACACTTGCACATGCATGCACACACACACATACACACACAGAAAGAGACTCACGGATATACACACATACAGACTTACATACACACACAAATACACAGAGAGAGATCAAAAGAGACAGGGTGAAAGAGAGACCAAGATAGACACACATACACATACAAACATATACAAACGCACGCACGCACGCACAGCTGATGTGACCTAGTGCTGAGAATAGGCATGTAACCACTGGTATTGCTTGTATAGAAGTGAATACACTATCTGCTTTGTTCATTACTTTGTCTCTTGAGATGATTTAGATGAAGAAAATAAAACGACTTTTTTTGTTATTTGTGTTTCTAATTTTGAATCGGATCCAGCTGAAGGGATGAATCCACTCGATGTGATAGGTGATCGACTACTTCTGTCTGGTTGGGTTACTTCCTATTCCTACATCCAGCTGCCCGTCGTGTTGTTGAACGAGACTGGGATGTTCTGATGTTCGTTTTTAGAAGAGCCTCTATCTGCGTTATTGAGTTAAGTTCATGTGGAGGTATTCCACAGACAGACAGACTAACGGACAGACAGACTAACAGAGAGACAGACAGACTAACAGAGAGACAGACAGACAGGCTAACAGACAGACAGACTAACAGACAGACTAACGGACAGACAGACAGACAGACCTGGTCATGGAGGGGTCCCTGGTCAGTCTGCTGGAGTCTTACAGAGGAAGAGACAAAGTGGTGAGTTTCTACTGAGCTTTACTGAGTGATGACTGCTGTCAACAGGATCCCTGCACAGGTCTGGGAAGTCTGGAGAAGTCTGGTATTTGGTCTTTTCCAGGTCTGGAAAAGAAGCAAAGGTTGTTCTGTACTGAAACATGTAGAGCCACTGACCTTTCACGTGACGTGGTGTTTGTTGTGAAGAACGACATGTAGCTATAGAGTGATATGGCCTTAGAAGAACAAATAAAATAAAAATAAGCACAAGCAAGATAAATTATATTGTTTTTATATTAATTATTAAATAAGAATAAATACGTCAAATAATATAAAATAAAATCAGATAAATGGAATCAGACAGAAGCAAGAAAGTCCATTCGATAAGATTTAGTCCTGTCACCTTTTGCTGGTGACCCCCTGGAACCCCCTGAAGGACCCCTGGGAGTCCCCAGACCCCAGTTTAGATTTCATTCACACATTATATGAAAGCCAACAGCAGCAACAAATAAATTCAGCGGCTGAATAGATGAACTCAGAACTCACTAGCATCAGTTAGTCTACATCTAACCAGTTGGTAGTCTACATCTATCCAGTTAGTCTATATCTAACCAGTTAGTCTACATCTAACCAGTTAGTCTACATCTGTCCAGTTAGTCTCCATCTATCCAGTTAGTCTCCATCTAACCAGTTAGTCTCCATCTAACCAGTTGGTAGTCTACATCTATCCAGCAGTAACCAGGGAAACGGTCCTGACCTCTAGTTGGAGATCATCAGACACCCATCAGTATCAACACACATCAGTTATATTTTCAGATAAAAACATTCATTTATGTCATTTACCCTTAAAGATTTTTCATCATTTTTTATTTTTATATAGTTTTAAATTGTTATTGTAGTTTTAGTTAGTTAGTTTTCAGTGTGGGTTTGGGTTGGTACTTTATTAATCCTTGGGGAGAAATTTCTTTGGTAGTTTAAGTTTTGTTTTTTTTTGTTTTTGTTTGTTTGTTTACAAATGTTTAGTTTGTTAGTTTAGTTTATATTAACTAAACTAAAACTTATTTATTATTATATTTATATTTATTTGATTTTTTTTTATTTTTTAAATGTATTTATTTATTTTTCAATAAAAAGACCAGGCAGGGTTTTTCTGTCCCCCAGTCCAGCTCTGTGGTGTCCTGTCCTCTGTTGGCAGGTCAGGACGGTCTGCTATGGGTCCCAGCTGGTCGGGGGGGTTTTGTCCCAGAGGAGGGACGCGCCGTCGCGGCTCGGGAACGGCCTGCTGCTGTTCTCTGCTCAGCTCAGCCACTGCCGGACGGTGCTGAGGCTGTTCGATGACCTGCCCATGCTGGCTTACTCCCACAGCTATGGGCTGGGAGCTGGGGTGAGCCAGGAGCCGGGCCCCTCTCCGACGGTCACAGGGACCCTGACATTTGCACTCCTTCTTTTTGGTTGCTAGTAATTGTGGTGATCTAGGAAAAGGAAGCTTATTCTGCTGTTGCTCTCCTAAAATGTCTAAAATGTCAACGTGTTGTTCTGTTCTCCATCCGTTGTAAGAATTCATACTTGTTATTTCTTTAGTCTGAAATAGAGTTGGACTGCTGAGGGATTTCAGAGGCCGATATTTCACCAAAGCTGTCGATAGCCGATATTTTGAACCGATATTCAATATCTTAAAATTTGACAATTTTCATGCCAAAAAGTTTAAAGGATTCAGTTTTTCCTCCAAAGTTTTACGGAAAGCCTCTGAAACACCATCATGGACACTAAAACAGACTAATATATAGTTGTAGGTCAGCAGCTCCAGACACTCCTGAAGCTGTGGAGTGAAATCGTATCATCCTCACCTCCGTCACGGCCGTGTTGTGTGACATTGACATGTGGATGTCCGATTGTTAATAAAAGATCAATATCGGTCGGTATCGGTCTAACAGCTCTCATCCAAACCCACAACCACAGCACGATGCTGCCAACCTGTGATGTCACCGAGCTGCTCTGTAGAGAATGAACTGGGAAAGATGATAAAGGTCTTGGTCTGTTTAACCTAGCACAGTACCCATTCCTAACCTGCCACTCATTCCCAGGAGGACGACCGCGGCCTGCGCTGGATGTCGGTGCTGAACAACATGGCCGACCAGCTCTACTACCCCTGTGAACACGTAGCCTGGGCAGCCGACGCCCAGCTCATCAAAGCCAAGTCTGAAAAGTGGTGGCTGCTCAGCACGGTGCTGTGGGGAACCTCCCTGCTGCTAGGAATACTGAGGTACGCTCTGATCTGTCCACAAGCCAGATACCTTCAGGGGAAACTGGGAGAGGGCGGCGCTAACACTGTGAAAAAAGACTTCCTTTCCTCTCCAAACAGCCAAAAGCCAAACAGCATCAGTATGACTCCTATGAAGGGAAGAATGGTGAGAATACAAAAAATGATCAAAAGAAACCAACAAAATGAAGAATTGAGGCGACTGAGGGCTGAATTCACAAAGCAGCGTGCTATTTACCACCATGCACTGCAAATCAAGTCAGTCACAAGTCAGTCGAAGTGCAACCATCGTCCGACAGCATCGTTCTCACACCACCAGACAGCTGACCTATCCAGTTAGTTTCTTTATTTCCTCAGTGATAATATAATATGACTCTCAATCTCTCACTTCTTTTAGTCTCATCAAAGAGAATAATTCTCAAATGAAACTCTCATCTCGTTCCTTTTTTCTCTCCCTGCCTTTTAACACATCACCCAGCAGCCCTGGGTCTCAGGGTGAGACGTTAAAATGGCAGCCGACGCTGACGCGTTTTGTTTTGGTGAATCGATGGGAGCGATGCACTTCTCTTATCTCCTCTTGTCGCCGCTCCTCAAATACACATTGATTGGGTCTAAAAGTCTCTGCCAGGTTTCTTCCGTGCTCAAAAGGCTTGTTTGACAGGTTAGTAGATGCTCAGTAAATAACAGCCCCGAGTGTTTTGTCATCATGTGTGTTGCTCTGCTACACAAACAGGATCAGACCTGCTCAGTGTTCCAGTGGGAAACCAAACGGTGCTGATTCTGCACCATGTTAAGGCCAGCAGAGGCACAGAACGGTGTTGGTACAGTGGATCACCCGCCAGTGACCCACTCAACACCTCCTGAGAACAACAGCTGAGCACTGAAACAGTAATTGGGATGAAATGATGCCCTGACCCACATCCTTCCCTCCTCCAGGTCCGTCAGGGTTCTCCTGCTGCTGAAGAGGAAACTGAGGAGATGTTCGAGGGACCAACGAGACGGCAGGTCTGTGATTTTGTTTCAAAGGACTAGCCCTTAGAGACGGTCCTGTAATGCAAAGGTCACAGGTTCGAAACCTCACAGCAGCTAATGTGTGTCCATCAAAACCTGTTGAAGTGTCCTTGAGCAAGACACTGAAGCCTTACCTGCTCTGTCAGCAAGTCCTTCCAAATAAGAGCTTCAGCCAAATGCCTGAGGTGTTAAGTGTCCTACTGACAAATAGAGATGGAGTAGATCCTTGTGGGTCCATGATGGGAAGATGTGGAGTGACTCTGCTCTGACTGGGGTGGGAAGGTCATGCCACCATTGGGGAGGCAGGAGCTTATAGATGTGTTATGACCTGAATGTTTGTCTCCACAGCGATCCCAGTTCTCCCAGTCGCTCTCAGCTCCACAGGCAGATGAGAGGCGAGCTCCTCACCGTCCTCGGCAGTGTGGCCGACCTCAGCAACGCCATTCACTGGATGCCGCCCGGTTTCCTGTGGGCAGGACGGTTTCCCAATTGGCTGGTGGGGCTGATGGGCACCATCTCGTCTTTGATTGGTTTAATCCAGATGAGCAGCAGCAGCACTGACCAATCAGACAGCGCCTAGTCTCAACCTCTCAGTGAAAGCTGAGTGTTTGTAGGAATAACGTGTATTGGTGGAAAACATGTCGACTGTTGTGGAAAATGATGTGTAGCTGATCTTCATAAGGTTTCATCTTTTAGGCGACGTTTGATTCCAGCCAATCATCAGACAATGGCAGACCTGATTTGAAGTTAAGATGAATCAACTTCTGAACCGAGCCAACAGAATCAGCAAAAATTGCGCAAATGTGAAACTTGATGTGTAATTTCTGACTGTTTTTGCAGCTTAAAGCATTAAAATTGCACATCAGACTGTGGGGGATTTCAGAAAGTGTGTGAATGCATGTTTCAAATGCTGAGTAGGCTTTGATTTGACCGTATTGGGCTGGCCAAACAGTGAAGGTCTGGTTCATTTTGGATTGACTTACTGTAAAAGTTAGTTTTCTGCACTGGTTACTATCAGTTTCAAGTTTAGCTCCATCTGGACTAAATGGTCAGTATCAGTATCCTAGTTTTCCTCTCTCAAAGTCTCAAAGTGATGCTGGGACAACTTTGTAGCCTTAAGAGTCCGTCCTGCACCCGAAAGGTCACAGGTTTGATCCCAGAAAAAGCCAACGAGTCCATCGATAGCCATGTGTCCTGTGCAGATACTGAGCAAGACGCCAAACTTCAACTCACTTTGTAAACCACTCTGGAGCTAAATCCCTCATTTATAGAAAGTTCAAATATGTTTTCAAAGCACGACTGTGTTATGGTAAAAGTTGATATTATTTCGGTAAATTGTTGATAATTCATAAACTGACTTATTACATCTTTATTTTTATGGATATTTTGTTTTCACAGCAGCAGATTTCACTCATTAGTCCTCCTCCTCTGGTTAAAGCTCTGCTAACTAGTGAGATGAAGTTTGGTTGGGATGAAAAGCTGCAGAAAGCCACTGCCTCAAAGCGTTTCGGTACCACTGAAGGAGTTTTATATCGAAGCTTCTCATGAGTCACTTTACAACAAACTGAAATAGAAGCTGCTTGAAATGTGAAATGAAATGATTCGTGAAGAGCTCCTACAGAATGTAAAATGAATGAACTGTTTTAATAAATTTACTTTCCAATCAGTTTTCCCTTTCTTCTCTTGGATCAGATTATTGACGTTCGATTGAGCGGGACTGCAACAAGGCTGACGCATGCGCACCTCATTGACATTTTTCCATGTAAGCAAATGCTGCCTTAAAGTGTTGTCTGAAATAACATAATTAAAACTTAAGTGCACATGAACAACATGGGAAACGACTGGGAAAGCCTGGATTTTTTTGGATGATTTTTTAAAATTTTTAATACAACTTTTGGCCAATACATTAATATATAATCTCTTCATTCTGCCACTTGAGCACTAAGTAGCTCTGTATTACTTCATGAAATACTACAACAGCCACCAAAATACTTTTGTTTTGTTTTGTCCTTCTTTATTGGCTCTTTACCATCCATACATCGCATTACAAAAGGTGCAATGGACAGAAAAAGGAAAACAACACAACATTTAAAAGACACGCCAGAGGGACATTACATTTTAAAACGAATGATTAACGGAAGGGTGTTATAGGATCTGTTATTGCCAACCAAATGTAATTGAATACGTATTTACCACTTCAGAACTGAGAAGTTATAGTTTACGGGGGCACATGAAGGCAGCACAAGCACAGTCGGCGAATAAAGCTGTCGGCAACAGCAGCAACAATGGCAGGAGTTTTATATTAGCTGGCATTTTTTGATAGAGCAATTAGGTGGGATTCCTACAGAGTCATGTAGCAAGATGTTGTTGTGGTTGTTAGTATGACAAACAAAACAAAGCCAGGGTTTTGGAAAGGCGTCAAAACCACTTCAACCTCTCTATCTTGGCACCAGGGGAGTTTCTGTCGGACCCACAAAGAAGCTAGCGACCAAAACTACCAGGTGAGAGCACGGTAGTGTTCATTTTCATGTTAGTGTTCATGAAAAGGTACAACCTATCATCTTTTTGAAACTATTCTCTACGAGCTCTTCCCATAACGTGATGAAATCGGTAATTAGCTTAGTTAGCACATGAATTAGGTAGCTAACTTTAGTTAGCCTAGTTAGGCTGAGCTGTCTTTAGTTTGCAGTGCACGTACTTTTACCCAGACTTCATATATGTTGGACTAATCGTGTTTTCGACACAACCGTAACATCTCTTAGTTGTCAGCTCTCTAGGCTCTAAACGATCTGTTCTCTGTATGGAGAGAGTCCTTTCAAATATCTGACAATTTTATGTTGACTTGTTTATCGGTTAAAGCACATTCGCCACACACTGTGATTCAATACGTTGTCTGAATCACTCCGGGCCACTCTTCTGTTCGGCTTACACCCGATAAACCAAGCAGCACGTAGTTCAATAAAATCTCAACTTTTATAGGTGGTTCGCTTGTTTTTCCCCAATCCAAATACACAGTGCAGCGTCACAGACAGGTACAGTGTGATCCCTTTCTAAAAGTCTAGATTTTATTGAAATCAAGTGCTGCTTGGTGGATCATCTATATGCCGAATTTACCAGAAGATCGTAATGATTCATAAAAGTGCTTAAGTCATGTTTTACCAGGTATGTAGAAGCACCACGACATAAATTGTCAGATTTTTGAGTGGAGTTAGGCGTACTGTGTCTCGTACGGTACGTCTTGCTCGCCCACTGGTAAGTGATTGTGGGCTACATACAAAGTTGCACCAAGTATGAAATGGCTGTTGAGTTGTGTAATAATAACTGGTTTACATAGAGACAAGGTACACAGTATCTTGTCTGCAAGGGCTCTGTTTGCTGGTTGGGCTCTGTTTGCTGGTTGGGCTCTGTTTGCTGGTTGGGCTCTGTTTGCTGGTTGGGCTCTGTTTGATGGTTACCTGTGTGCACATGGTGAACATGTACTTTGAGCCTTTGGTTATGGAACTGTGTGCGTGTCTTCATGGCCGTGGGGCAGTGAGGACAAGAGGGAGCATTATTGTATTTTCAAGTCTGTGTGCTCATTGTTGTGATCAAGTCTCAGGCACATTTTGTGAGATGTTAGATATATTATTGCTGGACTCGGAGAGTGCAACAGCTCCAGTTGCCACCCATAGTAGATTTTACTGATGGGCTTTTTGAATGTTCTATTCCAGTGCCATTCAAACCTCGTGCTGCAAAACGACTGAACTGAGCCAAAGTGCCAATGGCATCTTAAAGGGAACTGAGTCAAACCACTGTGCTGTGGCTTCTACAAGGAATCACTCCCCCCTTCAACAAAGTAATGCCTCTCTGCCTCTGACAGGCTTGTATACAAAATGGAATCGGACACCCGCCCCGCTGATCAGCCAGCCTCCTCACCCTCAGGCACCCAGTTGACCGCCGAAACCCCTGATGACGGAGCGTCTTTGGTTGCTGAGGGCAGCAGGTGGACCGCGGCAGACCTGCCCGGCTCTGAGGTGGAGGACCTGGACTCCTTCAACTTGATCGAGCCTCCTCCCTTAGACTGGAAGTCCGACTCGTCCAGCGAGGTGGGCTCGGCGGATGACCTGGACGACCCCAGCTTCCCTCCGTCTGCGGACCAACTGGAGGAGGTGGTGCGGGGTGGGTCGGTACCACCTTTGGATGTGAGTGACGCTGCTGCTCCGTCAGTCATTAACCGGCAGGAACTGGCAGATGATGACACAGAGCCAATTCAGGATGGAGAGGTGGAGGAGAGGCTCGCCGAGGAGA
>OOFE01050553.1:0-13002 GCA_900323365.1 Monocentris japonica
TTGAAAGAAGTTGGCAATGAGTGGAACACTTTGAAGCAAAACTGCCTCTCTTGCCTCCTTTTCTTTTTTGGCTTTCCTTTTGGAAGCACCACTATTCCAACATTTGTGGTCCATATTTCAGAACTAGTATGCTATATATATATGAATATATTTATAGCATATCTCAATACTTATTAAATAAAAATAATTGAATTAATATGTATTAATAATGACAACACCCTTTAAATACTGTTGTTGGAAAATACAATCAAGTGGTAGTATTTTATAGTCTACTTGTACCTAAAGGCAGCTTTGAGTAGATAAAAGAAAAAAACAGAAAAGCACATACAAGAAAATAACCCTAACCCTTGAAAAAGGCTGTTAGAAAATAGCCCTTAGGAGGCATTGTTGAAACAGGCTGTTGTTTTAGAAAAAGATGAAAAAAGTCTCTGGATATATTACAGTGGCGTACCAAGCAAGAAAACAGGCATCTGTCTGTGGCTTTTCCTACCAAGAAATGTTTTATATACCTGCCTGACACAGAGAGAATTATGTTGCTTGAAATTCAAAAGATAACTCATAAGAGCTGTTGACAATTTATCTACTTCCATGGTGCCGAGGGGCCCAGGGGCCCTAGTGGTCAGATCACGTTTTATGCCCCAGGGGCCTAGAGGACCTAGTGGTCAGCTCAAGGGGCCCTCACACTGTAAGCGGTGAGTGGCCCTAGTGGTCAGCTTACCTTTTAAACACCAAGGGGTCTGGGGGCCCTCACATTGTAAGCACTGAGGGGTCTGAGGGGCCCTAGTGGTGAGCTCACATTTTAAACACCAAGGGGCCCGGGAGCCCTCACATTGTAAATACAGAGGGGTCTGGGGGGCCCTAGTGGTTAGCTCACGCTATAAGCACCCAGGGGCCTAGTGGTCAGCTTGCGCTGTGCGCACTGAGGGCCCTGGCGTTCAACTTCCTTTGGAAGTCTTGGCAGTCTGAGGCCCCGGGGGCACTGGCCCCACTGGCCCGGTCCTTAATCCAGCCTTGTCTGTGACCAGAGCATTGTCAAAGCATTGCTTTTTTGGAGCTGTCAAAAGATGGGGCTTAACTTCAGTTCAACTCGTAGTGTGTTTGGTGGTCCTTTGAACTTCAATTGCAACTGACATTGGGTGTGAGCAGATAATGACAGATAATCAATTTTCATTTTGGGGTGAACTATTCCTTTAAGGTTAGGTATGTCATGGTGAGGGTTAAGGTTAGGGTTAGGGTATGAATGTGGTCAATGAAGATCCTCACTAGTATAGTAATACAACTGTGTATGTATGTATGTGTGTGTGTGCATGTGTGTTAGAATTTGAGTGTAACCAACTAGCATATATGAACCATTTCTGTCTTTTTGGCTGGTGAAATGGAGAAAGTGGCATGTGAATTCTGGGATTCTGACATGCATCAGATGACCACTGTGGTCAGCAAATATAAATGCGTTTCCTCTACCCCAGGCCTGCCATCAGACATCCAGCAGAGGAAGACGGAGGAGCTGAAGTTAATGCTGCAGACTGCAGAGGCCCGAGCAGTGGAGGCTGAGCGCGTGGCGGAGCTCGCCGAGGCTGATGCCAAGGACAAAGACAAAGAGCTCAGTGAGACTCTAAACCGCATTAGGCTGTATGAGTCTGTAAGTCTACAAATGCCCTCTCCTTCCCCGTTGGTTATTTACCGTTGGCTTAGATCCAAGATTTGTTGTTTGTTGTCTGATCACTTAAGTCCTAATTTCCCAGGCCCAAGGCTTTTGCGTTTTTTTCCCGTGTCCATCTTAAAACGAGTGAAATGTGGTGGCGTGACCATGGTGTGATCAGCGTGCTTCCTGGCTCTACAAGCCAAGCATTTGTTTTCGCACCATGTCTAATCACATCCTGATGTCCCTTAAAACACTAATAGTTGACTCAATTTTCCTGAAATTTGCAATTTGAGAATAGAATTGCCTTTTGCAGGAGTAGTAACCATTGCTCTGTTGTTTTACCGCAGGGCACGGATGGCCTGCAAGCAGCCATTGCTGAGATCAAAGAGTGTAAAAATCTAATCAGAGTGAGAGACTGTGAGGGAGAGGCCATGACCAAAGAGATTAACCAGCTTGAGATAAGGCTCAACGACCTCATGGATGAAAACGAGGATTTCCGAGAAAGACTAGGTCAGATTTTCTATCAAGATTACACCTTTTAACATACCTGAAGCAGTGCACCGATGGTGTGTATACAGCTCTTCTATGCATTCATTTGTGTCTATTTTATGACCTCCAAAGGCCTGCAGCCAAAGGAGGAAGTGGATTTGACCACGTTCAGGCGAGCCAAAGATCTCAGACAGCGCCACTACAAAGCAGAAAATCAAGTCCTCACCAAAGAGGTACCTTGGACAAAGAGAGACTACAAGTGTTTTCATGACTGCTCTGGAATTTACTTCTTATGACCTCCTCTGACTCAGTGCTTGACCTTTTGTCCAGATTGAACAGCTAGAAGAGGAGAGACTGGAGCTGAAGAAACAAATCAGGCGCATGGTGAAGGACAGAGGTGAGAATTGTCTGTATCCCTGTTTTGAATTCATGTCTGACATGGCTTCTATGTATTGTCTTTAAAGCACTTTATAACTCTTTTAAAATGGTATACAAACAATGCTTATTGTTTTTAACTGCATCCTGATGTTCTTCATAACCTTTGGTTTTTGAAATCTTGATGATAATCTTCAGGGATAACACAGTTAAGCTCTCTGCTGGAGGAAGACGCTTGGCCTAGCAGAACAAGCCAAAAGGCACTTGAACAGAGCACCAGTTATGTAGATGAGGAGATCAGACGTAAGGTAAGCTCCTGTCAAATGTTGAAAGATGTTTTCATCTCTCAGCTTCAATCCAGGGCCAACTTTTTGCACAATGGTGCATCTGTGATTGAGCCACAGATGTGATCAGTTTTGACAGCTGATCAGTATTATCATGATGATACAACAATATGCAGGGATAAGAATTTTCCGCAGATTGCCAGAATTCTGTGGATTTTATAGTGTCCACAGTCATTTTTGTAATCCGTCTAAATTCGAGGAGGGGGGTACGTTTATTAGTTCAAACTTGACATGAGAGTGTACAAAATGCCATGTTGACAAAGAGCCATGTTGAGAGCCATGTTGAGAGCTCACTCGACAGTTATGGTTGATGGTCAATGATGGTTGGCTCATCAGAGAGCACAGAAAAGAACATCATCTTTAAGGTTTGATGTACACTTGTTTTTACAGAATGAGTATCTAGAGAAGGAACTGAACAATAAAGAGAGAGAGCTAGAGCTTCACAGGATACAGTTGTCACAGTTTCAGGTCAAATGTAAGTATACACTTTCTTGTTGTGGAAAAAAACTGCAGTTTTAGTGGTTTTCTTACTTGAATTGAAAGGTTACCTCATCATTTATATGTTTAGTGAGTTTCACAATCCATCGGCGCCTGAAACCTGTTAAAACCCCATTGTGTAATTTCAAAAACATACAGGGGTCAATGAGAAAATGAGCATTCTTTTCATCTCACCTTACAAAGCTGCTTTTTGCATATGTGTTTGTTTTGTCAGAAAACAGCAATAAGTGTGAGACAGTGTGTACTTAGGGAATGTTTTTTTGCAAAACATGAAACCTTTCACGGATATACCCTGCCGCATAACTGGCAGTTTGACTGACCTCCTGTCCATTTCCTCAGTGGAAGAACTGTCAAAAGTGAAAACTGATCTGGAGGATGCGTTGACAGATATCCTCCAAGCCATGAGGATTAATCAGGAGGCTGCTCCGTCTCAAGCTGTCATCACCTCCCCGAGTCTGGAGAGGTTGGCTAATGTAAGTGTCTCCCTTGTTTTATTTCAGCGATGTAACAAAGTCCTTTCGCAAGAGCCTTCCAGCTTGCAGGTTGCAGACAGTCTGTCTCTCCATTCTGTCTCCTCTGGGAATCACTTTCTAATAGCATTGGCTACGTTTACTTCAACACAACGTGGAGATGATTTGTCTTATTTTCAAAGGGTGTGTGTGTGTGTGTGTGTGTGTGTGTGTGTGGTGTGTGTTCACAACATGATTTCTCTTCATCGTAACAACTTGGTTCAACATAATTTTTCAGCACAACATCTTAATCATTTGTGTGTGAGTGTGGTTGTTGTTGTGGTTGTGGTTTGTGTACCATCTTTTGAATTGTGGCACTATAACCAGCCCCTATTCATCATGCCACTTTTCAAGGTTGCAGGGGAAGACAAACTGTTTATCCCTTCATGCTGATCCACCGACTGGGAGAGGTCTTGGCACTTCAGATTCCATTCATCATCAAAGATCTGATGAGCTTTTACTAGTCATAACCTGTTCTTGATACTTCCCCTTTGTCAGTTTATTCAGCATATTTATTCAGTGTCATTCTGTCTATTTGCCATTGATTTAATCCTTTTCTTCTGACACTTTTTTGGCTGTTCTTTTTAGATCCTCCAAGGAGGCTGAACCCCTGTTTCTTTTGTGTTTGTAGTCCTGGTGCATACTGATATCTGCTCTGTAATATGAGGAAAATACCACATATATGTGGTTAACTTGACCGCATTTTCAAAGAATGCCAATGTAACTAGAAAAGCTACATTTCAAGATGTGTGGGCTCGCTGTGAGAAACTGGAGTAGAAGTAGTTGTTGTAGTTCATAGTTCATAGTAGTAGTAGTTTTGGCAGTAATAGCAGCAGTAGTAGTAGTAGTTTTAGATTACATTAGACACTACACCCAATGGTTTTTAGCTCTTTTTTTAATTGCAGTCCAACTCTGCTCCACCTCCACATGTCAGGCTATTGAGGTCAAGAACTTGGCGGGGATGTCTGATGCCACTTTGCACCTCAAGTCCCAAATTGATCAGCTGGTGGGGAGAAACGATGAACTGAGGCAGGAACTGAAGTCAACCCGGGAGGAAGCAACCATCACCTTGAGTCAGCTTGTCAAAGCTAAAGAAAAGGTATGTCCAGATTTTAGTGTGCCAAGAAAAAGGGATAAAGATATTGATTGGTAATGACAGACAATGAAAAATTTGCGTCATAAAGATCACAGTATATTAAACGTTCTATTTAATCTATTTAATGCTAGCTATATCTCCTTGGCAATATGTAGACCAGTGGTTCCCAATCCAGTCCTCAAGGACCCCCTGTCCTGCAGGTTTTAGCTCCAGCTCTACTCAGGCACACCTGAACCAATTAAAGTATCATGAAAACGTGAAGCCTCTAATTGGTTCAGCTGTGCCTGAGTAGAGCTGGAGCTAAAACTTGCAGGACAAGGGGTCCTTGAGGACTGGATTGGGTACCACTGACATAGACTCCTTTGGTAAGAAAGTGTTGTTTACCCAGTCAGGTTCCCTGGCTGCAGGTTTTTATATGATTTAATGTCAAGTTGTTCAAAGTCAAGCAACTCAAGGCCAAGATAAAATGCTTGCAGCGGTGTGTTGCAATGTAGTCTAACTTAGCCATAGGTCTCTAGACACTTCTTTATAGGGCTGTACCAGTGCAGGGGAAAGGTCTGGCAGGGAACTAGATCATTCTGGTGTCAAGTGAAAAATGCCCTGGGATGTTTGTATTTCTGAAAACCAATCACAGTCAGGGACATGGTGGGACTTGGTGGGACTTGAGTCAACATCTGACTTTTGCGCATGCATGTGGTGCCCAGGACAGCATAGGCCCTGGAGAGAGACTGACCTGCAATGGGCAAACACTATACACACTACTTATGCCCCTTTTCCATTAGCGCGAGTCGGCTCACTTTAAGTGGACTCACCCGTGTCATCCCGTGTCCGCTGGTTTTCCATACAAACTCGCAGCAGGGGTTGACATGGGTGGACCCGTGATACTCTGGCCCTGCTCGCTACCAGGACCAAAGCATGATGCACTAATGCACGAAAAGCCACGCCTTCACCCGTGCTGCCCAAAGAAATGGAAATGCAATTTGGACCGTGCTCTGAACGCTGGTGCACACGGGTCAGGTTCAAACCGTACCCGCGCTAATGTCCTATTTTGTTCTCCTTTTGTGGACTACGTAACACAAAATGCTCATTTGAATAACAACACCATTGTAATCACCCATCAGTCCCTCTTGTTGATGGACAGACTCACGTTTATCAGTTTGGATGGGTGTTGAATGTTTTTGTGACGAATCCAGTGATACCAGAAACAAGCTTTGCAAAAAAAAACAACCATGCGATTGTATAAAAACAACCTAAAGTCTGTATTATCAAAGGAAAACAGGTTACTGCAGGTTACTGCACACTTTTGATTTTCTCCATCTGTGCTGGTCAGGTGACCCAGCTGGAAGGTGAGGTGGAGCTGCTGAGGAAGTCAGGCAGCAGCGGAGTTGTCCTTCGACCTCTGACCCTCCCTGAGGGATTGGCACCCTCCAGCATTGAGGTCATCAGCTCCCTGAACGAGTACGCTGTTCGACTGCTCCAGGTCAGGGTCACTCTCCAGTACACTGTCTCTGGTACACCAGGACAAAAATGAGTTCAATAAATATTTTGATTTTCTTTATTTTTTTCTCTCAATATAATGTGTTGTCTGTGGGCTGTGGCTTTAATATCGCTTGCATGTTTTAGGAACTTGAAACAAACCTTTTTATTGATTATCTTTTTATCATTCTATCCATGCACTCATCATAACTCAACGTTGAAAAAAAACATCAGCTAAATGTCTTAAATGTAAATTAAACATTTGCAATACTTTAGGAGATCAAAAACAAAGACGAGTCAAGCAAGCAACTTGTGGCAGCACTGGAGGAATACAAAGGGAAGTTTGCTGTAATTCGCCACCAACAGGGACTCCTCTATAAAGATTACCTAAGGTGGGCCAGCCAGAGGTTATGCCTACTTTTAAGTGCAGAGCGTGAAACAACAAACATCTGAACACACAGTCACTAAGTACTCTTGTGTCGTTGCTCAGTGAGAAGGCAGAATGGCAGAAGGAGAGAGAGACATTTACAGAGATGAAGAACAAGCTGGAGGAGCAGAAGGAGGTGGATTCTGTCAAAGTCCAAGAGTTCAACGTGAGTCAGACCAATATCAAATAGTTAAATAATACTACTTAACTGTCCTGAAATGGTGGAGTGGTCAGGACCTCCTGTGTGGAACTACAGTACATGTAGCCCTGCTGTCCCAGGATTGAATCCCACCAAAAACCTCTCTCCTATGTCCTCATTACTCTATGTCCCGCTCAGTTTTTTGCCTCACAACAAGAAGCACCCGGGTTCGATAATTTGTCAAATGATTAACCAGAGTTTCAGTAAAGCACTTGTCCATTTCACCTATGCATCAGGACCTGCTGGGCACCCTGCAGAAGGACCCGGAAGAGATCAAGAGACAGGTGGGTGAAACAATCCGCAAGCTGACGATGCTGCGGGTGAACGTGAAGTCCCTGACACGTCGCTACACCATCCTGCTAGAGCAGGAACAGCACCTCCGCAAGGAGAACAGCAAGTTGAGGGACGACAGCAGCCACATGCAGGCCTCCGTCACCGAAAGGATAGGCTACCTGCAGAGATACAAGGTAGAGGGACATAAAAGGAAATTGCACCAACAAACTTAATAGCAAAATGGATTATGGCTGTTCGCCAGAGTAGAACAGTGAAAGGATTGAGTAAATCAGTCAAATCTCAACAAAGATTTTCAGTGAAACGGTTGCCGATGCCGAGTTTTCCCTGAATAATCTGTGTGGGAAAGTAATACTAGCCACCAGCCAATGCCAGTAAATTTTGGTTATGGCTGGAAATCTTGGCTGGTAACTCTATCATCTGGAGGTTTTCTATTCTAAAAAACACATTTAGTTGGTTAAATAGTGACAAAAGCTGGTGAATCTGCCAGTGGAAGACAAATTTTAAGACCAACCATTCTGACCTCCATTATCCACTATGCTCTTGTGATGGCACAGACTTTTGTTCTGTTTTTAGGAAATGGCTGCATATAAGATTGCAGCACTGCAGAAGGCCTTAGACGACAGTGTCCCCTCGTCAGATCTGGAGAGGGCTAACAAGCAGTACACAGAGCTAACAGTCAAATACCGGGACATGCTGCAGCGGGACAACCGCCTAGTACAGAGAACCAGCAGCCTCGAACATCTGGAGGTATCCGATCATTGAGTCAATCTCCAAACGCACATTTTGGGTGTCACATTATTTTTATTTTTATTTGTCGCTCCTGTTTTATTTTGACAAGGGACGCTGACTGTAACGAATCTGTGTTGTTTTCTTCTCACAGAATGAGAATGGGTCTCTCCATGAGCAAATCTCTGCCCTGAATAAAGAGCTGGAGATCACCAAGGAGAAACTGCACACTTTAGAGCAAGCATGGGAACACATCAATGCAGTTGGTAAGATAAAGGAATGGGGGTGCAGATTTTTTGTTATAAAAACATACAATTGTGCAGAGCTTGAATTGTAGATATAAGACAAGCCTGTTTACACTTTCTTAACCCATCATCGCTCAAAATATTGGTCTGTAAACACACCTCTTACAGTCTAAAACTCATGTTAAGCTGTCACATACTCTTAGTATCAAAAGCTTGGACAACAAAATGTCACCGTGGGGAGAAAAATGTTCTCAAAACAATTACTCACGATGTATACAGAGCCAGTAGTACGCTGACAATGTGTCAACTGTATGCCAAACTGTAATTATAGACTGGGCCTTTAACATTCTGACCCTCGACCGTGTTATTTTCCTTGATATCAGATGGTGGGAGCAGCATGGGCAAGGCGGACAAGGCAGTGGCCAACAGTGAGATAGTGTCTGCCGCTAGACGGATCACCACTGTGGAGATGAAGGAGCTGAATGAGAGGCAGAGGGCCGAGCACGCCCACAAGATGTATGAACACATGAGAAACTCCCTCAGGCAGGTGGAGGAGCGCAACTTAGAACTGGAATCCAAGTTCGCAGAGGTAAGAGGCCTTGCAACACTGTACAAATATTTATGAAAGCCCAGCCAAGGAAAACTATACACAGTTCGGTTCATGTTTATCTGTCATATACTTGAGATTTGTGCTGTTGCTTAAGGAAAACTACATAACTGATCATTCGGTAAATTATGTAATGACAGATTAGTGGAGTGAAAAGCTGTTTTGTTCACCAAGCAGGCATAAGCACAAAAAGGGTTCAAGATGGAAGCAGAAAGAGGTTATTTTGGTTTGTATAGTAGCAGAACCGTTTTGGTGCTATAAAGAACCCTATTAGACAGTGGCTCTCAGCATTTTTAACCCGCAACCCCTAAAAACAAAGCAATTCCCACTCACAACCCCCTGACACTTAATTTCTGGCCATTTTTCATAAAGATTGGAGACACAATACAGTATTCCTTATGGTCCTCTAAAGAGCCCTTGGACCATTTTGAATGTTCAAAACTGGCTCACCAGGAACCCTCTTATCCTCAGTTGACCAAGCTGAACGTGGATGCCCAGAGGGTGGAGCGGGAACTGAGAGATGAGCTGGCAAACAGTGTCAGCAAGGCCGTGAGCGACGCCGACCGAGCCAAGATTGCTGAGTTAGAGAAGGTCGCGACCGAGCTTCGTATCGAGGCTTCTAAGTACGTCTGACAACTCTGCAGACATGAGAGATTGATTAGATTGAACCCGAAATAAGATTCTTATGTTCATGAGAAATGAGACTCACTTGAAGTTGAAGATTACATTTTCCAAGCCAATAGAAAAGTTTTGATTTGGGGAAAATATGTTGGTTGATTGCCTAAACTTGCTGCTAACTTTATAATCTTACATAGACTCTGATGTAGTGCTTTCTCATGTAGCTGTTAGATCCAGCATGGTAAACAATTGAACAATCTTGGTTACTCTATTGCTTTATTTTGATACTATATTGATACGAGTACTACTACTTTGTATACTTTGATGTGTTATGTGCCATGATGAAAAATGAATGAAAAATTAGTCGTAAAAAGAGATGTCATGGAGAAATTACACCTAGCATTTCTCTATTATAAACGATCATTCAACAGAGGAATATTTGTTGCATCTATTGGAATTGAGCTGTGGCTTGGTTGCTTCTTAATATAGGAATTTAGGCTTATTTCACTGTTGCACTCACTGTAAGTCGTTCAGCTAAATGCTTAAAATGTAAAGAACGTAGTGTGTGGTCATTCATCCAGGCTTCGGGAGGTGGCTGACGTGGCTAAGATGCAGGTGTCTGCTCTAGAGGCCAGACAGCAGTCGAGAGAGAAGGAGGTAGAGGCACTGAGAAGACAAGTCTTGGACTACCAGGTAAGGTGTCCTGTAATTTAACTTTTACTGATCCAAGGAAAGGTTTTGTTGAGCATGCATACTCTTTTTTTAGCACAGCCCTGCCTCACATTCAGTTACAAGTCAAGTCAAGTAGAGTTTATTGTCATTTCAGCCATACATGCAGCACATACAGCCAAACCTGTATATATACAGTATATATATATATATATATATATATTACATAAAAAGGTTCCTTTACAACATTCATAAACCTCCGTAGCACAAATGATAGGTCTGTTTTACTTCAGTGTTTCATACATTTGCAACATAAAGAATAAATGGAAAACTCCGCCAGTCAATAGTCAATAGGTATTGGAGCCTTTCTATATCGGTGAGCAGTGTTTCAGTGTGTGTCAATCTCAGTACCATCTCATTCCTTCAGTCGCAGTCAGATGAGAAGACCCTCATCGCCAAGCTCCATCAGCACATTGTGGCGCTGCAGCTCAGCGAGTCAGCCGTCCTGGGCAAGCTGGAGGCCACCGCCACTCGTATCCAACAGCTGGAGGCCTATAAACTCCGTGCCGAACAGCGACTAGATGCCAGTGAGCGAGCTCTGTACCTCGCCCGCCAGGAGGGCAGAAATCGCGCCAAGCATCTACGGCAGACCATCCAGTCGCTACGCAGGCAGTTTGCAGGAGCGCTGCCGCTACCCCAGCAGGAGAAGTTCTCTTTGACCATGGTGAGCCTACAGGAGGACAGAGCGAAAGCCCAGGAGGAGAAGAGAAAAGCCGAGGAGGAGAGGAGGAGGGCGGAGGGCAGGGCGGAAGAATTGGAGCTGAGTCTTCGAGGGCTGAAGGAGCTCATTTCAACGCTGAAGGATGTGAAAGGAGCACAAAAGGTCAGTGGGGAGTGATTGTTGCAGCTGTTGGCACAGAGGGCTATCAAATGTAGATATGTCCTGGTTGGATTAATCATCATTACCTTCCGGTTGGTTGATGGATTAATTGGGGGGGGGTCACAAGTTGTAAAGGTTGAAAACCGCTGCACTGTATGATTTCAAACAGGTGACAGAGTGGCACAAGAAGATGGAGGAGGCTCGCCTGCAGGAGATGAGGAAAGGCAGGGAGCTGGTAGTCCAGAAGGAGGAGATCAGGTATCTGAAGAGCCTGGTGGAAGAGCAGGAGCGCACCATCCACTCTCTGGAAGAGGATATTGTGCAGCAAAACACTGTGAGAGGAGTACTGGAACTAACCCAACATATACAAAGTGTAACCCTGTGGTCCCGAGGATTCAAGGAATTCATTGTTTTTTGAGCTGACATTCAAAGAACTGCAACACTTTCCATGGCTTGTCTTCAGAAACGTGTTTAGGTAACGCCCACACAAATTCACAAAGACAACTCTTTCTGTGTTTGCCATGTCAGCTTCAAGAAGAGCGTCAGCTCACATGGGATCAGCGAGAGGTGGAGCTGGAGCGCCAACTAGATCACTATGAGAGGCAGCAGAATGAAATCCTGGGCACTGCTGAGAAGGTATTCATTTGTTTCCAGCCTGTGATCAAATAAGCACCAGACCATTGTCCCCCAGTAATACAATTGAATGTTTGTGTCATTTAGTCATCTTTTCTTTGGATGTGCACTATGTCAAATATAATCACTGAAGACAACCATAGATATTTTTCAACTTCAGTAACACAGCAACTCAAGGGCGCAGTGATTATAGTTGTAGTTGGAGGGAAATTCCAACCAGATTTTTCCTGCTGGTCTAGGGAATTGAGAAGACAGCATTGCCGTCACAAGCTTGGTTCTCTAATGTTGAGGTTATATTAACTCTCTCACACCATGTTTGGTTTTGATTATGTTCAGTTTGAAGAAGCTACAGGTGCCCTACCAGACCCAGGTCTGCCCCTTGCCCATCAGTTGGAGTTCGCCTTGGGGAAAATCAAAGAGTATGTCCGCACCATCTTGGAGACACAGGCCACCTGTAAAAGTCTGGACGAGGTATAGTGTTTAGTCCCTGTTCCTCAATATAAAACAAACGGACCTCACAAATCCAGATGCATTCACATCCACTTTGAAAGACGTGTGTGCTGTCATAAATAAAGTAAAGTAAAATAAAGTATCATGTCTGACCAGTCATCCATAGAACGTTCAGATAGATAAATATATCACATTTAATGTGTATATGTAGAGTGGTATGATAGTCTCCTAGTGTAATCTACAGCAGTGGTTTTCAATCCGATCTCTGTGATTGGTAATATGTCTTTGTGCCAAGGTCACCAAGAGTAATTCATGTGCCTTTATTAAACATGTTAATGAAAATGGTTCTGATTCCTTCACATGCAGAAGTTGAAGGAGAAAGAAAAGTCTCTGTGGAAGGCAGAGCAGAACATCGTGTCCAGGGATAAAGTAATCAATGAGCTGCGTCTCCGTCTTCCGGCTTCTGCCGACAGAGAACGCCTCCTAGCTGACCTGGCCAAGCATGAAGAGGACCAGTCAGACAGCCAGCCGGCCCTCAAAGTGGCGCACCAGACCATCAACAATCTCCAGGGTCGTCTTGACCAAAAAGAGGATGTGCTGAAGAAATACCAGAACCTATTGGCCCGAGCCAGACAGGTACAGTACTGCAAGGAGAAATACTGGGGACAAAGTATTTGCCAATGCAACAAATCTTTTTTTTTTTTTAAATAGTATTTTTATTGAGAAAAAGGGTTAACAGTTTCTTGAGTCATTTCACTCAAGAAACAGTATTTTAAAAAAAAAAAAAAAAAAAAAAAATTATATATTAACCCCTCCCCCCCAATC
>OOFE01050553.1:13022-33443 GCA_900323365.1 Monocentris japonica
CATATTACAAAAATGAAAGAGAAAAGAAAAGAAGAAAAATAGTTGTTTAGTGGATGAAATAGTCAGGGCCTTGTATTGTCTATCATCACACTTAATCTGAGGGGAGAGTTTTGAGTCCTTCAAAGTAAAAGATCAAGGGGTTCCAAGTTTTTACAAATGTTTTAGTTGATCCTCTAATGAAGTATTTTATTTTTTCTAATTTCAGGAAAAGTATCAGATTGCTAAGCCAAAGTGATGTTTGTGGTGGTTTAGGAGATTTCCAATCTAAAAGTATTCTTCTACGAGCCAAAAGGGAAGCAAATGCGAAAGCTTCTTTCTTAAAGCTTGATATAAGGGTTAAGATTAGGAGCTCATTTACTAAAATCCCAAAAATGGCCAATTCTGCACTAGGCTTTACATTTGTATCGAACACTTCATTCAAAATTTTACAAATGGATGACCAGAAGTCTCTCAGCATTGGACAAGACCAAAACATATGTGCCATGTCTGCTTGAGTATTGTGACAACGGTCACATTGATCACAATGCAACAAATCCAATATAACTATCTGTGACTTATATCAACCTCTATCGGCAACCGGTAGGAATTGTAACAACATCAACAGGTCTGTAGCACAGCCCCCACCCCTCCCATACCCATGAGTTATGGAGGCCTGTGATTGACACACACCGTGAAGTCTCATTTTCACTATAGCTAGGTAATTGGAGCAGGGATCCAACAGAAACCACATGCAAAAATATTGTAATATACTACTTTGATGTTTGCTTTTTTGGCTTTTTGGAGTTCATTAATGTCCTGAAATATCCTGCAACTCATAGCTCCGTCCGCCATCATTGAGCAGTTTAAAATACCAATGGGTGGGAAGATTTTGTTCCAAAACAGAGTTTTTAAAGCCAGAAATCTCAGTACCTGGAAAAGTAATTATTGAATCATTGGGGAAACAACCCTATCAACCCCTGCAGATTTATTCTGGGCAAATCGTACTTATTGGCCCTTTAAATTAGGGTGAGTGCCCATGTAGAAACCTGGCTTGGATGGTAGAGCAAAAGAGAAGAAGGTGGAGTCTTCATACCAAATGTGTTTCTCTGCATTACATCTTGTTGATCCCCCTCTAAACCCCAGGAGCAAGAGGAGATTACAAAGAGACACGAGGAGGAGGTGAGAACTTTGCATCAGAAGCTGGACCTGTACACTGACACCTCCCTGGACCGCTTCAAAAAGACTGCAATGGTATACACATGTTCACATCTCTCATTGTGGTCCATTTATTTAGTCTGTTAAGATGGTATAAGACTTTCTGGGCAGCCAGGTGGTTCAGCTGGCTAAGGTGCATACCTCTGATTCTCTCTTTCCCCCATCTGATCCTCTTTCTTTCCACTGTACTGTCAGAATCAACCATGTTGTGTTCCCTAGCATAGGATAAGGAAGGATTTTTTGCTTTTTTTGAAACAACTTCAAATCTTCTTTGGTCTTTTTTAATTTTATTTTAATCCCAAGCCAATTCCTACAAATTCCTTTTTCCTCTTGAGAGGCCGTCATTATAAATTTGTCATTGACCTCTGGTTACATAAAGGTTACATAAACCACCTTTTGTCTACAGGCAACTGTAGACAAAACTACTGTAGACAACTACTCCTAAATCCCAAAATTCACTGGCAATCTTCACTATTTCACCAGCCAACTAAATGTTTTGCAGTAGAAGAGAACTGTCGAATGATGCTGAGTGGAGTGGACCACCGATGTACTGTATTAGGATTTGTCTGTTGGCTGCAGTTAATTTCCCCCCCATCTCCAGGAGCTGATGAGGAAGCCCTCTATCAGGGTGCCGACCTCCAAGCATCTGGAGCATTTGGCCGAGTTGGAGCAGACTGTGGTGGAGCAGGACATCTCGCTCTCCTCCCTCACAGAGCGGCTGAAGCAGGCCTCTGCTGAGCTGGAGCGACAGAGGGCCACCGTGGACACGCAGGCTAAGGAACACGCTGATGAGAAGTCAAAGTGTGTATCTTTTCACTCATTAAACCAAGTGACCCCATGGTTAGCCAGGACGATTCCTCAAAATCCAACATTATTAGAATCTCTAGTTATGTACAGCTCACACATTTGTGTATTCAAGTACAATACATACTGCATACATACATGTAATTTGTCTTGGTGGCATTGAAGAAGAACTGGTTGATGAATCAACTTTATTTGGCACTAACACATGTACACATGCAGTGAATTTCTTTCTTCGCATCTTTCGCATTGGTGCAGATATATCAAGAACTTACAAGGAACAACAGGTCCTCAAACTCAGTGCAAAGGCACAGTGCAGGATGTTACATAGGGTTTCCATATCTGTATTTATAAAAGTATTTGTTACCTATCTGAGTTGAGCCAGATACAATTTATTTGTATGTGTGCTGTACTGCAGGGCCGTCGAGCCAATGGGCCTGGTTCAGAATGCTTTAGCAGTTTAAGCTAAAGCTTAATTGGGCAACATACATGTTTTATTGTGATTACTGTGGTGTGACCAGGGCTTGAATTAAAAGCCATGTTGAACTGAATAAAACAGTAATACAGTGGGAAGAAAATGTGTAAAGATGTTTCGATACAAACTAACAGAGGGGAGGTGTTGCAGGCTGGAAGAGCGCCATGCTGCCCAGTTGAAGGTTCTGTCTGGAGAGGCTGAGGAGCAGAGGACCCAGATGTCCCAGATGGAGAAGGAGCTGCACTACCTCCGAACCGAGCTGGAGGCCCAGAAGGAGGCCAATGTCCGCTCCCCTAGCAACACCATGAAAAACCTGCTGGAACGACTGAAAGCACAGCTCGCCCAGAAAGAGAAACAGCTCAAGGTTGGCCAGTACTTGTATCATTTCTGCATACATTTTTTTGTTGTTGTTTATTTTTTGCTCAGTGGTTAGCATTGTTGTGTCACAGCAACAAGGGCCTTGGTTTGATTGACCTTTCTGTGTGGAGTTTGCATGTTCTGCCCAGGTGCTCTGGTTTTTCACACAGACATGAAAGTCAGGTGAAATGGAGGCTGTAAATTTCCCATGGTTATGAATGTAAGTGTGAGTGATTGTCTGTGTATTGGTGTTAACCCTGTGATGGACTGGTGACCGGTACAGGGTGTTTCCCTGCCTTCTGCCCAGTGTATACTGGGGCTCCAGCCCCCCGTGACCCTGAATAGGAATAAGAGGGTAAAGAGAATGTCTATTGGTTGTCAGTCTTCAATCTATATAGAAAACATTTTACAAATATACACAGATGGGAGACAAAAAGATGAAAAGGAGAAAAAATGGGGGTATTAAGTTGCTTTATAGTATAGTGAAGGTACATTTGTACAATATTCAAGAAAGAAAAACTAAATGAAAGCAGTGGCAAATGGCACTCGACATCTTGGCAAATAAGCCAAGAATGTTAAGGAAATAATTCTGTAATAAAACAAGTCCAAAAAAATGTATAGCAGCTACAAATTGAAGTTCATAATTCTCTGAATTCCTATAGGAATTCGGACATAAAAAGGATGTTTATGTCTGCTTTTTGTTTTTTCTAAGTAGAGGAGCAATGTGGGGAGAGGGGGGGGTGAAGTATTCCTTGTAGAAATGTTCATTGACCATTGCACTCATCAGTTTTATCATAGGTGTCATCTCTCTGCTACCTTCAGGCTCTCAGTAAGGCTCTGTTGGAGCTGCGGGCGGAGATGACGTCCACCGCTGAGCAGCAAGTCATAGCTAGTGCTGCACAAAAAGAGGAGAATCTCAATGTCCAGATGCTGGTTGACAAGCACACCAAAGACCTAAAGGTGGGACCCCCGTGTCGTACATGTTACTGCCACGTTTTCTCTTCCCAATCTTCTACATCTCCCTATGATTGATGTTGGTTTGAGAGGTGAGAGGTGATCAGTCAGGGATCATAACTTTCAACTGGATTCACATGGCCTGTCGTTGACATTTTATGGAAAGGGCTGCTCATTTCTTATGATAATTGTATTGTTTCCTGTATAACATCACATTTTCACATTTCCTGTTCCCTGAAGACCTACATGTGAGAGCTGAGGTGAAAGAACTTCAAGAACTTAGTTATTTTGTATACTCAGAATACAGTATACAGAATATTGTTACAGCAGGAAGATGGCAACTTGACCACGAATGAGCATTTTATGCAAGTTGTCATGACAATAGAGATATTGAATGATGAACTCAAGGTAATTAAATCTCTTTTCTCCAAAGGCCCGGCTGCAAGAACTTAATGAAGAACTTAAAGCTGCAAAAGAGTCTGCCAAAGCAGCCAGAGGCCGGGAGAGTGCCCTGAAAGAGGAAGTTGACGGCCTGAACCAGGACTTCCAACAGAGTCAGAAAGCCCAAAGACATCTGCAGAGTAAAAAGGAGGAGAGAGATCAGGAAATCCAGGATCTGAAGCAACAAATCAACAGGCTCAGCAGTGCCCTGCAGGTCAGTATCAAGTCTACAAAGTCTGGAAATGTATTGAAGATGACTCTGATCTTTTCCAGGTCTTGGTGGAAAAATATTTTTGCTCAGTTCTGATACACATATAACTAACTAGACATTTTATGTAGTTGTAGAGCCGCTGGCATTGGACTTATTGTGATTGTGATTTATCAAACAGAATAATCCTCAGCTGTAGTGGGATGGCCTCGTTGACAGCCACATTACCCAGCTACTATCAGTGTACATCATATTGAACAGTAACCATAATCTTCAAATTCAGTCAAGACATTAAGGTCTGGAAATAGTATGGAATTCTCCTGTCACACTCTTCTGCATCCAATAAGAAATCAAATTAAATTCTTCTGTTGGACATCAAGGCTGATTGAATTATTGTGGATTGGGTGGCCTGGTGGATCAGCAGGATTATAAGGCGCATACCACGTACTAGCAAGGTTAAGGGTTCAGATTTGTCACATAACCTTTGCTGTTCGTATCTTTAACATTTGCCATTTGGTAACAATTATCCAAAGTGACAGTAGCTTCCAGTGAGTACATACATTGTTGGGTGGGCCCAGTGGCAATGCAACCCCTAAATAGTGTTCGTGCCTTGCTCTTCTCATTCAGCTACACAGGGAATAGAAACACTGAGCTATACAGGGCCACTATCTCTACTGCTACTACCTGATAAAACGGAAATGCATTTGGTTTTCTGTGTGTTTGCCTGTAGAATCAACCGGAGCCAGATGGGAAGGGGCCTACAATTGAGATTCTGCAGAAGAAGATCAGGAAGTTGGAATCAGAGCTGGAGAAGAGAGCAGAGAGGAAAAATGTCAAGGATGACAAAGTAAAAGCTTACACATCAATTCAGTCAACATAGAACATAGTCAACCATTCCTGTAGCTATATTATTACTATTTTTAATAGTAGTAGCAGTTTAATTGTCTTTACTTATTGGCTATCATTTACTCTACTTTGAAAAGTGTTTCACAATTGAAGTTTATTTGTAGCAGTATTATATTGAGTCTAGATTTTTACATTAGCATCATAAAATTACTATTGAATAATTTTTTGGCATGTCAATTTTTATCGTCTTCATTACAAAATTGATGTTACAGTTTGTTGCACATTCATTTGCTGTATGCACGACTTGTTTTACCAACTCTACAGTCCAAAGAAGAAATTGTGAGGTGGGAAGAGGGTAAGAAATGGCAAGCCAAGATGGAGAAACTGAGGAATGCACTGAAGGAGAAGGAGCGAGAGACAGAGTCCCTGTCCAAACAGCTCAGCACTCTTAAAGACCTCTACGCCAGGTCAGTGTCACAGTTGTGCGTTACACCATGCTCTTCCATGTTGGACTTTATACTATCTATATACCAAATAGTAGAAAAGCTGCACTAGGCAACTTTGTACATTGGTGGCTAGCAGGGTTCGAATTAAGGCGGGGGCTAGGGGGAACAATGAACCCCCCCATAAGAAAGGGAAAATTAAGCTTGGGGGGTCCCACATAGTATTATGATTGTAGTAAGAATAATGGCAATAAACTATCAATTCTGTTTGGGGCATGTAGTAGCGCTTCTTATTTTGCCTGTAGCAGGAATAAATGTCTTGATGTTGCGTCGGTACTTCTCCTCTGCCTGCACGGTCTTACAGTCAGATTGGCAGGCTTTCTGATGGACAGCAGATGCTGACCAATCAGAATCCAGAATCTGTTGAATGATAGACTTATGATACTTCTCAGTCGGAGAGAAGGGTACATTTTTGGACAGTGCCACTCAATATCAGGCAAGATTCAGCAGCACCGCAGTTAGTGGACAGCAGTCGTGAGCTTGGAGATGGAGAGTTGGATAAAAATGGAAAGCAAAATTGAAAGCAAAGCAGGAAAATGTGTTTGTGATTTGGGGGTCACTCTCAACTTGTACTGTTCAACGGGCTTGTATGCAGACTGGAGCAGGAGAAGATGGCACTGCAGAAGAAGCTGAAGAGTCGTGGCGTGACTGCCGATCAGGTGGTGGGAGTGTGGTCTGTTGAAATGGAGAAGGAAATGGAGGAGTTGAGGAGAAAGAACTCCGAGCTGGAGACACAGATACTCACCATAAAGTATGTCTTTAAAAATGTCTTGTGTTGTTAAGTTGGTAAGACTTTACAATGTCCTTATTTTAGTGTCTTATCTTGTGTATTAGCTTAGCTTGTAAGTGCACAATAATACTGTGCATACACTGTAATATATAATGTTACTTACAAGTGTATAACAACACAATTTAAGTACAAATTGTACAATAATCCCAACCCTGACCTTTAGAACTTAATTGAACTTCCAGACAACAGCAGGCCTTACCCCGAGATGCTGCCATGGAGGATCTGACCCTGAGAAACCGCTACCTGGAGGAGAGACTCCACTCTTTGGAGAACCAGATGTCAAAAGAGCCTCCCTCAAGACCCTCTGTAAGTGCTCACTGGCCAGTATAACCTCAGTTTCACTTGTTCACTGAGACACAGTAGCGTGCTACTCTTTACATGATAAGTCTACAGTACATAGTGTATGGTCTGTCACAGTACATTTCTGTTTATACTCACCTCCAAGGCAGACCTGGGTCAAATAGAATCAGAATCATTTTACTCAGCAAGTACAATAAATGTACAGGAATGTCTTGCTGACATTGCTGCAGAAACATACTCACATCTCACATAGTCACATAAGTACATACTGACACGAATAGTACAAGGACAACAGGTCCTCACATTTAGTGCAAGGTAGACAATATATCGATCTACATGTATTCAAAAAGGCATTCTATGTCTGTATACGATTTGGCCCAGGTCTGCTTTAAGGGGTCAGATGTTTTCCTTTGAACTCTGTATTCATCATTATCTCACTTCTTTGATACATTTTCTACTTTTTTTCTATGTATCTCTTTCTTCACTGGATTTAATTTCATTCCCTGCATGTGAAGGGGAAAAGCTCATCCACCCCGTCTTTGAAAGGGGTTCGTTCTCTCACGTTTGACGTTGGGGATGGGTCCAGGAAGGGGAAAGCGGTACCCCATAATGTTGTCGACAGCCTCTCTGGTTACACTGAGGTTGTTGGAGAACTCACTGACCCGCAGAGGGAGCCAAGGCAAAACCATGAAGATGAAGAAACTCAAACCACCATTATGGAAGCAGATGGTGTTGCCCCTGATGTGGCAAAAAACACAGAAGCAGACGAGACAGATGAGACTATAGAGGAAGACATTGATGCCGGACATGTGATCGAAGACGAGAGGCAAACAGAAGCAGACAATGTAGATGGTGAGCAGGATATCCCAGGTGGTTCTGAACTTGATATGACTGAACCCAAAGAAGAAAGCGCCATGGTTCCTAAACCCCTGAGCCCAAAAGGAAGTGAGCACGAGGGTGATGATGAGTCGTCAGAAAGACTGGGATTGGCTAAATCATCTTCCAAGGCAGGCTGTGAAATGGAGGCAGTGGTGAATACAGAGGGCCTCGATGACGGCAGAGATGCAGATGATGTTGTGCAGAACATGGCAGAAAACCCAGAAGAAGATGAGGAAAAGGTTGAACTGGAACATGAACCACTTGAGACTACAATGGAAGCAATATCAGAAGATAAATCCCCAGGGGAACCCAGTGTCATCCTAAGTGAAGACTCTCTCTCTGAGAGATTTTTTAGTAGAAAACTTGACGCAGTGATCACAAAGAGCAAACACGATGTTGCAGAGAGCACTCGCAGTCGATGTGATTCCTTGGTCATTACCGATGACGGCATACGAAAAAGAAAAAACAAATCCCCTAGATATCTGAAGGTACTCCAGGCTTCCGCAGTCACCCTGTTGAGATGGTAGTGTCATGATAGTATAGCAGTAGTGCTAGCGGTGCATAGCCCAGGATTTGCAGAGAGTGGCTTGATAGTGTGTTGGTGTATTCCTTCCCTACTGTCCTTGCATTGTGTTTGTCTGTCATGAGCTCGCATTTTGCTACTGTCAAGGAAAAACCTTGTCACTGCAGTTTTTAAAGAATGTATTGTCTTTACTTGAACTGAAGGTGTACGTGCTCCTTAAAAGGTAGAGGAGGTTTCACGACTACGGGATCCTTGAAACCCATTCAAAACCCAGGGTCGTCCATTTGAAAATAAGGCTGTTTTTCTAGATTCTCTAAGAGCTGACCTTTTGAAGATGCAGTGTTTTCATCCAATACGTTTGATCCCTTTAATTAAATTAAATTAAATCCCTTTAATTTGCTGCATATCAGGGGTCTCAAACCATGTGCCACGGAGGGCCGAGAGCATGCAGGCTTTTGTTCCAACCAAGTCATTTCACTAATTAGCACAGCTTCAACCAGAGGGGGAACTAATAAGTGAAATCACCTGGTGTACTCCTTGGTTAGAACAAAAACCTGCAGATTCTCTGCCCTCCATGGCACATGATTTGAGTATTTTTTGCTCTATTTAATTAGTATAATGACTATTTTTGCCTTTCTTTAGACTTCAGGCCGAGGCACCGGCACGCCATCGCAGAAAGATCATGACTTTCAAAGAGAAAACCTCAAGCTGGCCTCCGAGAACCTGGAGCTCCGCTTTCAGCTGGAGCAGGCAAATAAAGACTTACCGAGGCTCAAGGTACGCTCACTTTTTTGGTATTGATGCCGATTTTAAGACATCTAAAAATCTTGAAAGGTATTGAAAAGCTTTAAATGATAACTCAAAGTTTCCTCTTTTTTATGGCATTTGTATTGATTAAATCTGAGTGTGGTCTGATTCTATTCAGAAAAGCATATTACATAAATACGACAAAAATAATGATAAAGACAAAAATGTATGTAGGCAAGACCAAACATTTGAGCAGGGTTCCTTATTTCTTCCTCTTGTACCTTGTTTTTTGACAGGATCAAGTTGCAGACCTTAAGGAGATGTGCAGCGCGCTGAAAAAGGAAAAGGCAGATGTGGAGAAAAAGCTGGCCCATATACGTGGAGTATGTTGACCTCTAAAGTCTTTATGTGCACTCAAGTTTTAAGTTTATTTGATCATATATGGTAAAACACAGAAGAGAGAAAGCAGTTATAAATGTGTACAGGTAAGGCAAAAAAGGAGCTTAAATAAGCTTCTCAACAAAAAAAACTTTAGGCAAGCAAAGAAACTGAATTGGACAACAGCAACTCCACCGAGGGTCTCAAATCTAAATTTGATTCACTAACCTTCAAGGTGTTAGATTAGTCCTGTTCCAACTGGAGATCATTAAAACTATTTTTAATCCATTCCTTACCAGGCAGGTCGCAGCGGTAAAACAGTACCTGAACTCGAGAAAACCATCGGGTTGATGAAGAAGGTGGTGGAGAGGGTGCAGAGGGAAAACGAAACGCTAAAGAAATCCCAAGTGCCTGCAGATCAGGACCAGTTTGCTGCCTTGGAGCAAGAACACAAAAAACTAAAGGTTCACCATGTCACAAGCAAAGTTTTATAAACACATTGTAACACAAGCATATTAACTCTTCTGTTCTCTTACTGGTTTCAGCATCACATATCTCATTGTTTTTCTCTTCAAGGCTGACTATGAGAAACTGAAGAGTCAAACTGAAGCTGAGCTAAGTTCCAAATTTGAATCTAAAACCAAAGGAATGGAGAAAATAACGATGGAAAATGAACGTCTACGAAGGGAGATAAAAAGGGTAACTACACATATGATTGGTTAGTTCCACATATAACATATGGCAGATAGGAAGTGTTTCATTCCAAAGCATTCACTGTAGAAAAACATATTTGTTGATTGCTCAATATTGGGGGAAAAACAGGATTACATTCACTGAACTGTTACTATTAAGTAACTAAAGGGCCCAAGATAGCCGATTACGAGTTTTACTCTCATGCCAACATGCCATTTTTCAGAAGGTGGCTTTCTCATTTTGTATGTTTTGATCTCTTTTATCACTCAGCTTCATGGACATTATTTTATGCCACTACAGGAAATGGAGGCTGCAGAGAGGTTGAGGGTGACCAAGACGAGCCTGGAGATGACCAACGAGAAGCTTGAGGCGGAGCTGGAGACAACCAAGCAGAGGCTTCGGGTAGCCCTGTCTAGAACCATCCCAGAGGGAGCAGACAGTAAGACCTGGAAGGCATCTGTGGTAACAAGGTCAGCACAAGGTCACTCCCTTGGTGTTCATGAGATTCATTTTATTTTCAAGTCCCAATGCGTAGTTGCATCATGGTAACTGTGATGTTAGTGATGGAGATATTTCCAGCGCAGCTACAATTGAGTTTAATAAGAGAAATTATTTCAACTGTAAAACATTAATGGGTAACGTAAGGTTATGGTGTCAGAATCAAGACGGCCCACCATTTTGCACTGACATTCAACAATCATAACGGGAGAAATAGACCAAGAATGTACCTAGAAAGCACATTTTATTCTTTCCACAGAATGTTTGAGAACAAGATGAAGGAGCAGGAGAAAGAGATCTCCCAGAAGACCTCCAGTCTCTCTGACCTCAAACAGCAGCTGAAGGAGGTGAGCGAAAGGGAGGAGAGAGCTCAGAAAACCGTTCGGCAACTTGAAGATGAGGTACAGAATTTTATCATCCATTGTGTCCTGTTTTTTAGCATCCAAACTAGCCTACAAACCACATATGTTATATAAATGATGATGATGATGATGATTATTATTTATGGGGTTGTCATTCTCTAGGTGGAGATGTTGAAAAGCTTCCCTGCTGGTGCGAAGACAGGTGCAGGCCTCACCAAGGACCTCCAGGCATTGAGGTGTGTCAGACTATGTTCAGTCTCATCACAAATAATAGCAATAATGTATTACATGATGTAGGGAAGAAAACTACCATTCTTTGTTGACAGGGCAGTTGTTAAATTCCAATGACTTTTGCGATTTTTATACTCAGTCAGGACCTCCAAAGGATGGTTCAATCATCTGCCTAAGTGGTTGGTAGAGTAGAGGAAGATTTGGTGGCTGGTAGCAACTTCCCACCCTGATCTCATATGCTTTGCCTGGATGGTGTAACTCGCCGAAATGAGACATTTGCTTGTGACAAAACATACATGAATTTTTCTTTTCGTCCAAAGATTGGCCAACAGTGAGCTGGAGAGGGAGAAGTCTGAATTGAAGGAAAGGCTCGGCGAGTACGGTGAACGACATGGTGAGACATCCACTCGGCTAGGTGAGGCTTCCACCAGCACTCGGCTGAGTCTCGTGAATTGTTACGAAGCTGTGTGATGTTCATTTGGGTTTTCTAGTCGGTGCTGTCATCCTTCTCAAGATCAAGAATCATTTTAGTTCTGTTTTAGTTGGTTCAAGAGTCTGTTTATCTTGCATCATAACCTGAAAACTCATTTCGATGAAGGTTATTGCACATCCTCCTCGCTCATATCTTCCTCCTCCTACTCTTCTCCTTGTGTTTTACATACATGGGCCTGACATGACCATCCAACAGACCTGGGGGATCTGGCGCCATGTAGTCCTTATTTCTTTACCAAGCACTTCTCTGTCATGCATGATCATTAGGGATGTCCCGATCCAGTTTTTTTCCCCGATCAGAGTCATTTAATATCGAGTATCTGCCGATACTGAGTCCCGATCCGATACTTGTATTTTCCTAGATAATACAGTTGTGCACACTTCAAGTACATTAAAGCTATTAAAATCAATCCAATGTATATGCTTGACAATTGAATAGCTCTGCAATGCATTAAGAAAAAAATTGCCTGCATCCATGCTGTTCCTTAATGTTTTTAAACAAATATATTTTTATATTGCTCTTATCACAATTCCACTTAGTGCAGCATTGATTTTCATTTGTTTTTTTTTAACAAAATAACCAAGTAAACAAACTAAAAGATGTTTTTATGAATAGCTCTCATCAATTCCACTTTGTGCAGCATTGTAGTAGTAAAACTAGAACACTAGTGTGGAGAGGGTAGGGCATCCGTGGCGCCAAAAGCTCCAAAAGAAAACCTGTATTCTCTACCACAGCGATGGGCTGGTCATCCAAAGCGATGAATTCAGTTACCCTCTCTGTAATCTTTTTGGCCTCGTCACTGTCTCGAGGAAATTTCTCTCTCCTTTTAAAAGCATCCTCCAGTGTTTGTTGCTTCGGTGCAGCCTTTGCCTGAGTTACCTGAGTACCTCACTGTACTGTATGATCTAGGAATTTAAGCTTATTACTTTATTGCCATCATAAGTCTCTCTGGAAAGGAGCATGTGATTTTTTTTTTTTTTGGTATGAGCAACTATCATTAGCTTGTCTTTTTGGTCTTTAGGTCACGGGAAGCTTAAAAACCTTCTGAAGGCATCCGAAACGGAGAAAACACATTTGCAAGCCGAGGTTAAAAAGTTGAAGAAAGAACTGGAGAACTTTGACCCAGCATTTTTTGAGGAGATTGAAGACTTGAAATTTAACTACAATTTAGAGGTCAAGAAAAACATCCTGCTGGAGGAACAGTTGAAGAAGGTGTGTGATCGGTTCGGTGTGGCGGCGGACATTCCCAACGTGTCGATCAGTTAACTCAACCTTGACCTTTTGATGGAGTTGTGACTGTTACACCAGAATGGACATTCTCTTACAATCTTATATTTATTTATTTCAGTTTAGACCTCTCAAGATCAAGGAGAACTTCAATTTGTATTACTCAAAATCAAAAGTAGTACGGAGTCCCTTTTCTACACTTAAAATCAGATGTTTCATGTGGACATGGGAAAAACAGTGTCCAGGTTTCTCTCAACCTTCTCAGGCAAAGCAAATTGATGTTAGGATTACATCCCCTTCATCTTGAGTGCTGGTAACTTTAACATAGCTGAACAGAAATGTCTCCTTAGTGGAAGGACGTCAATTTTACCATTGAAGTCAGAATGGTGTGGCAGCTCAATGTATGACAGCATGAATGAGTTTCTTCTACAAGGCAGCTTTTTTATTATGTTATTTTAATATAGAGTTGTTGTTCTGGTGATGTAGCACATATTATGGGATTTATTTGTGAGATTTCTGTATATTTGTACAGTTTTTACTTATTATGCTTCAATGTACCCGCCAATAAAGCAGATTTCATACTGAGTCATACACATTATGTATTTACAGACCCCATTTATTTAGTCTTCACATAGCAATAGAAGAGCTGTTACTTTATATTTACAATTTATTTTATTATCATCACATTTCTATCTAATTCATCCAGTTGGTCACTCAGTTTACACTATTGCTGTAAACATTTCCCCCAAAGCAAAAGGCAAACTGTCTCCACACACTCCTTCAGTGCTGCGGGGGGGGGGGTCGTCCCATAAACCCAAAGGGTCTATCAACAGCCTTGTGTCCTTGAGCGAGACCTTGAACACTAAGTTGCTCTGGATAAAAGCATTTGCTGAAAATGGTACATTAATAACGGTGCCACTGGATAGATATAAGCCTGTGGTTCAGTATCGGTACACCTCATTGGTCTACACACCTAACTGTTGAGTTGCTTTAAACTAAGAACCTTAAATCGCTCCACTGGAATCATTAGTGGAAATATCAATCAGCTATTGGTAAAGTCAAGAGGATTGGCACATGAACAAATCCCAAGAGTGTAAACATGTGAGCTACAGTACGGAAGCTTGAGAAAGGGAATGTTTCATCTTCTGCGTCGGACTGGATTTACGGGTCAAGCTGGACGTCGTGCAGCTGGCTGAAGCAGCATCGGTTCAGTCTGGAGAAGGATGTGAACAAGTCCTTGCTGCCGATGTTGTATTCACCCACCGTCCCATCGACGTGAATGGCCACCGGCCTGGTGCCCAGGAAGGTTTCCCCGTCCGGCCACCTCAGCCCCAGGTGGTGACGATGGACCTACCGACAACACCCACACAATTGGCATTATTTGGCACTCAGATATTGTGAATTTAAAGTGAAATAAATCTGCCTCTGATCAACTGAGAGAAAATTACTTTTATTCTGGACAACGTAGATATCCTAACTGACTTGGATGGTAACATGAAGTCTCTGGAGTGGTGATTCTTTTACTTTTAATGTCTTCGGTGTAAGTGTATGTAAACTTCCGACCTCAACTGTAAATACATTTTATCTAAAAGCACTTCACCAAATAGGCATAAAAACAAGAAATACTAAAGTATCTAGGAAAGGAGATAAAAAATTGGGAAACGAAAAGTGGTAAAAAAAAACAAAAAAAAAAAAAGATTAGAAGCGGAGCAAAATGGAAACATTACATTAAAGCAAGTCCTCTGGTTGACAGAAATGCTGCTAAGTGCAGGTGTGAAGGCATCTCACTTTAACCAGAGTGCCGTCGTTGCAGTGCCAGACGATGCCCTCCACCTGGCCCTCGGGACTCTCCTGGAACCAGGCAGTAAGCTGCTGGAAGTCCACCGGTGAAGGGTTTCTGATCCGCACACTCCCATGGGACACCAGGACATGGACAGGCTGCTTTTTACTCCCCATTCCTGTTAGGAAAAAAAACAATACATAAGACTGTCGACAACTAAAGCAGACTTAGAGTTTGACCGATACCAAAACGATACCAATAGCTGATATTTTGTACCAATATTCTCTATCTTTCGAAACAAGTTAAACAAGTGTTTTCCTCAGAATTGTATTCTTGGCCGGGTGGAAAAACCTCTGAAGGAGCTTTTAGACCACAGGACACTAAAACTCAGGATAACGATAACGTTAAAAAAAAAAAAACATGTTCAGAATCAGATTCCCAGTGTAGTACAGCTTTACCGACCAGTATACAATAAATACGTAATCAAACAAACTGCATGGTATCGGAGGTGTGCATCAGCTGATAGACCAATATAGCGGTCTAACCCTAGTAGGCAGGGTGAAGGTGGTATAAACACCTCAGAGTAGGGCTGCCAAAATGAGGAGCCCACCAGAGGTAAAGCAAGAGGCTGATAACACAGAATAGAGGAAATAGAGTGGAGGAAAGGGAGTTTGACCCTTACACTCCTTAGCTCTGGTTGCTTGTTAGGTTGGTGATTTAGCAATTTATGTTTCTTCTACTGCACCCTGGATAAGTGTCAGCCTAAAATGTAAAGATGCACTTACGATTTCTGGTGACTAGTAGTTCTCGTGCCTACCCACACTGAATGCACTTACTGGAAGCCTCTTTGAACTAATGTAAAGTCATATTTACCGTAAGGGTTCCCGTTGACGTTGGTTCCAATGAGCTCCAGAGTTTGTTCCAGGAGGTCAGCCAGCGGGACGGTTGCAATTTCCAACAGGTCTTCATTCTCAGCGTGGGGCCTTAGGACAAGAGCCACGCCGGCCTCGTAGTCGACCACAGAGTTGTGCCAGCAGTACTGCTTGTTGTCCTTTTCCACCGGGACCCAGCCTAAACACATGAGGAGCGATCAGTACAAAGCTAATATGTGACAACATATCACAGTTAAGAACACCCTCACAAGTATTATTTCTGTGTTGACACTCTCTGGTCAGGCTGCAAACCCAGAACTTGACGTAACTGTCAGCGAAAAAGTTGATTATAAAACCTTTACTTTTACAGTCACGAGCAAACGTCATTTTGATGGTGTCTGTCTCAACTGGAAGTGGGCGGGTTGGACCAGGACAAACATGGAAAAAAAAAAAAACAACAACCCAAAAACAGGATTTTGGGGGGCTGAACGGGGCCACGCTGCCACTTGAAAGTTGTAGGTTTTATATGATGATAGGGGAGAATCTGAAACCTTAAAACCTTGGAATACTGGTACGTCATGAAGTAACCGCTAAAAATACAAGTAAAAAATTCCAGGTAGAAATAATAATCTGATTTTGATATAAAATACAATAGAAATTTGTACTTTTATTATTTATTGTTAAATAGGTGTATGTTATGATAGGTAAGGTGAAAAAGTCATTTTTCATTTAAACAGAGAAGAAAATGTGATCATTTCACCAGAGTACATAAACCTCAGAGGACCTGGAATATGTCCATGTTCATCGGGCACCGGATGGCCGTTGTGATGCTTGACCCTGTGGGCTGGGATCCAGGTCTCTGGCACCGTCTTAAAATCTTCCTCTACATTCCATGTGAAACCTGATTAAGAAGCACAGAAACACAAAAATGATTTGATAAAAACTCAAAACAGATCCATGAAACACAATCCGAGAATCAGCCCCACCATCGATCCCACCTTTTAGAAGATCAAAACAATGTGCGAGCTGCTGAGGGATACCATGTCATGTGTGAGAGGTTTTAGCCATCTCCCTGAGGACATGTACTTTCATAAATGAGGCTAAAATACAATACCTTTACAACTCTTGTGAGAATGCTGATACTTTTTGAACCTCTTATCTGCCTGTTTGTTGGGCTTTCTGTCGAGTCGAGCCCAGAGGTAAGGTTGCCCTACAGAAAAACAAAAACCTATTATTATTATTACGAAGAAACTGAAGGAGAAATGTTATTCATCGACATTGTGGGAATATGACACCAACATCTATGCCAGTATATCTGGGAAGACACTCCTAGTACAACCACAGCTGTCGACTGAGCATCTCCACTACAGCAACACGGGGTTGAGCGCTTTACTCACCTTCATAAATCGTAACATAACAGCAGGTGCCGTCCAGTTTCTCTGTGGCAAGTGCACAATCAACATTGGATTCCAGTGCCACAGGATTCACATTTTCAGTGGCGACAACCTGAAACTGCTGCAGACAGACAAGGAAACAAAAAAAAGTGTAAGTTTAAGGGGAATAATACAATAAAACTACATTTCAGCTCGTTACAATAGTTTCACCGTTCTCTCCCACAGCCAGAAATGAGAGATGAATGTTACACTAGTGCGGCTTCATAAAAACATTGAAAAGGACACTCGACAACAGTTAGCAGGATAATTCATTTGGGGAAGGGCTGTTGGCAGCACGATACTATGAAGCTCATGTGGCTGTTGTAGTTAAGGCAAGCTATGTAAGAGTTCATGAAGTCAATTATTAGCCACTGTCACGAGGCTATGTACAGTGCGACATAAAGTGGCTTCATAAACGCTGATTTCATTGTGTTAGGCCATATAAATGATAAATAAATCCCTGAATTGCGTGACAGGCCATTTTAACACTACTTAACTGCAGATAGCAATGTTACAAACATAAACAAATAACGGTCAAAACGTTATAACACAAATCAGAAATCCACATGTGACGGGAACATGATGATGTTGTTAGTTGAGCTATGGTTTATTGTTCCAGCTTGGTCGTCGCGTTGCTAGCAGCTAGCAGCAGTCAGGATCGTTATCAATGGCTGCTGTGTCGCTGCGCACCAACCTGGCATTCGCGTTTTCTGGACTGTTCCTCTCGCACCTCCGTCAGGAAAACACACGGTATTTTCTGCTGAACCGAGCCGAGGCGTCGCATTATTATATATCTGATTCGTGTTTGATTCGAGAATGGCGAATGGTTGATGATGCGTGCAGGAAACTGGTTATTTTGGCAGCCGTTCGCTCCATGTGTAGCGTGTGGTGCAGACACGAGCGACTGCTCAGCTCATCATTTCTGTCTGCGCATGCGTCGTAGATGGGGGATTCTGGGTGTTGTAGTTACGTTTATTTAGGGGAGGTTTGTCCCACTGACCCTCGTTGGAGAATACTTTTACAATATCTAATATTTTACATTTTAGAGGTATAGAGGCTTTGCAGTTGTGTCACTAATCTCTGGAGGTCCATTGGAGAGTTGTCTGTGTGCAAATAATCAGACAATCATAACAATCAGGCTGGAAAAATAAACCTGAAAAAGATTGTTGTGGTGTGTCTTAGGATGCATTCAGTAACGTTCTCAGTAAAAGTGAACAGTGTGATCAGGTAGATTTGTCTCCAAATGTAGGTTGGAAAGTAAACTGTCTTGTCTTTAGCCCTAGCCTCTACTCCAAAACACTCTGGGTTGGAGCTGGAGAAGAGTCAGCTCAGTTAACCTGAACAAACTGGTAGCTAGCTAACTAGCCAGCAGGATAACTTAGTTACTGTTAGCATGGGGATACTAGCCACTGCCAACGCTAGCTTCTACTAGATACGTTAGCTAGTGTGCTTGGCATCAAAGCAAGCTAGCCAACAAATGATATAACAAATAAGCCATTCTCAGACATTATAAAAAAACAACATGCAAAATTTCCTTTGCAGTGGCGTTAGATAGGGTGGGTTTACCAGCTTGTTTAAAGCTAGTGTGCTAAACTAAGCTGGTGACTTGTGATTCACTGAAGGATGGGGCAGAACGAGCCATGGGGGCAAAAAAAGACAAACCATCTTGCATCACCTGAAAGCAACTCTATTTTAATGTTTAAAATCTTAAAACCTGCAACTTTTAAATCTCCATTTGAGGATACGTAACGTAGAGCAAACCTACATCCCCAGTCCAGCTTTACACTTGAACAAAAACATGTTTGACTTACCCAGAATAAAAAAATACCTTTTCATTTAGTGGAAAATTGAGTGCATTCAATTCATAATGTATAAAAGACATTCAGAGAAAAAATATTGAAACACACACTGAACGTAGCATTTCAATCTTAATAGCTGACAGTGGGTTTAGACAAGTACAACCATGTATGTCCATATTTACAATCACTTCAAAAGACAATAAACAGGTCAAGTCCTTGTTTTACTCTGAAACACAGATGCACTCAGAGTATTTTATAGTAGGTAACACTGTGGTTTCAACACACACATTCCAGTACAGAAATTCCCCTTCTGCAATATGATAAAGCTACTCTGAAGAGTTTGTTTTGATGTCTGGATTAACACACAGGGTGACATCACTGGAGTACTTCCTGTCTGTTTCTTCTTCTCCTCCCTGATGACTGTGCAGGTCCATCTCACTGTCGGTGTGTTTCCACATCTCTGTCTCAATGTCGTCCTTCTGCTGCCCCCGAGGCCAGAATGGGAAAAGACTCCTTTTCCTTTTCAATAACACGGGAAAGGGGAAAAAACAAACATCATGTTAGACACACGCCATATTTGGCTGCACAATTAATAATATATTTTTAACAGAAATTAAAAAAAATTGAAATCACTGCAGCTTGAAGCTCATTTTGCTTCTCTGGTATCAGTTTGTAGAAGTGCACATCAAAATCTGTCCAAAGCATCCATATTTTGATTGTGTTTTTATTGTGTTTTGTGTTGTATGTTAAGTTATTGTTACTTTCTCCACAATGGACCACAGTGGAAATAAATGCTTTATGCAACACTTTTGCGCTGTCCTCTTGAGTCAAACATACATGATCATTCATTTTCTATTTCCCAAATAAAATCAAATTACTGCAATTTCCAAATCGCAATAAGCTGCAAATTTTCTATCAAAGGGAAAGGCATTTCAGGCGGTATTTTACCGTATGACCTCTTGAAACATGACTCACAGTTTGCAGTACCATGCGGCACCTGCTGCTGTCAAGAGGAGGAGGATGATGCCAAGAACGAGGAACACTGTGGGTACAGCTGAGGAAAACAACAACAAATGTACAAACAATTAGCACGCCAATTAGCGTAGCACTAGCATATCTAATCTATCTTTTGGCTACATACGACAATTCAAAACCGTTCTGAGTGATCACATTCTTCCTATGAGGAAGAATTTCTATGCTGACGGGAGTGTAGTAGTCTTCCAGGATGCTGCTACCATCACCCACAGAGCAGAGTGGTCAAGAAACTGTTTGATAGGTGTGAAAATGATGGAAACCAGGAGTAGGTCTGCAGGTTTTCACTGCAACCAAAAACTACAGGAGGTGTTTTCACTCATTAGCACACCTTCAACCAGAGAGGAACTAATCAGTGAAATCGCAGCTGTTGCTGCTGCTGCGCATCACTTCCTGTCTCCAGAGGATTTGTTACGGAAGAGACGTACCTGACACCTGACCGGGTGTTTAGAACAGCAACTGGAAAAGCTGTCATGAACTGGGTTGAATCACTATTGTGTTATATCAATATCCATTCCTCTCCCATATATCAATTCCACAAAGTCACAAAGCGAAAAATTGAAATTGAATCAAAAAGATTTTTTTTTCTCATTAGGTAAGGTTAG
>OOFE01050554.1:0-14443 GCA_900323365.1 Monocentris japonica
ATGTGTCACCTCTCTCTTAGACATCTGTCTATGTTTCTAGATAATAAAGCAGCGCCTAACCCATTAGGGTGGAGGCCGTCAGCTTTCAGCAAGCCGGGTTTGCCCCAGAAGGAGGGCCAGCTATCTAAAAAGACTAATCCCTTTTCTTCACAAAACTTAGCCAGCCAGTGGTTGAGGGAGACTAACCTGCTGTAGTTCTCATCATTACCCCTTGCGAGAGGTAAGGGACCAGAGACAATTAATCGATGCCGACACATCTCTGGCCCCGGGTAAACAGAAAACCTCGGCCGGCGACTCAAGCCTAATATTACGGGTGAAGGAGTCATACCATTAGATATACCAAACACATCAACATCGGAAACAATACTATAGTATTGCCGGCGACTCAAGCCTAATATTACGGGTGAAGGAGTCATACCATTAGACATACCAAACACATCAACATCGGAAATAATACTATAGTATTGCCGATAATCACGTAAATGTCAGGCCTGATTACGCTATAAACTGCAAACACTTCTTTGGCCACAATTGTGACAAACTCGGCACCTACTCGTCACCTATGGGGCTACGCTATCTCAGCTAATGATCGGGCTACTGCTAACACTTGTGAGCCGGCTAGCTGGCCACGTATCTAGACTGTCTGGGGTGCCCGTCTCGTCTAAGGCAGGGGTTTTCAAAGTGTGAGGCCTGCCTCCCCTGGGGGGCACCAAAGAGGGCACCAAATTATTTATGTTTTCTGGAAAATAATAAAATTAAATTTAATAATTAGAAATCCATTCAGCTTCCCAGCAGAGCCCCATGATGGACTGAGCATCCAAGAGGAGGCGGCCCTACACACTAAGAAATCAAGGTACAGGAATGGACCTTGTCGCTCCAGGTGTACCCTAGCAGGGCATGAGCACGAGCATTGAACATTGGTACATTTTTGCACTTTCTTGTCTGTACCTCTAAAAGAACATTTCTGCACCCCTAGTGACAAAAATGTACCTTTATGACCCGTTACAAAAATGTACCCTTTGGAAAGGTACAGAATTGGTACCTAATGAGGTACAGCTGGAGCAACATGCCATTTTGTACCTTTATGAGGCAAAAACATACCCTAAAATTCAGAGACAAAAACATTTACAATTATTCACCAAAATGTATTTAAAGAACTAACAATCAGTTTACATCTTTTAACAAAATCAATATTTTACATGTAAACCAATCCCTTTTCAGTGCATTTCAATCAATGTATTGTTCTGCTAGAACTGATTTCTCCTTAACAAGTTCCAGCACATGACAAAAAGCAGTGCTTTTCAACATTAAGCTGAAGCATAAGGCTTAAGGAGCCATTCACTAACCACTGAGTACAACAAAACTCCATTTCACAACTTGGTTTCACACATAAAACATGTAACAAAGTTAACTAAAAAGTACACTTACAAAATGCAAATTCATAGCTCACATGCAGGGTTAGATTCAATTCATTCAGTGTTTTAACACTTAAACTGGAAGCATCAGGCTTTGTGAGCCATTCATTAACCAGTTTTAAATGCAAAACACTCAAGCAGTTTAACACATCCAGCTATCCTGACACTTTCTGCAGACTTGTTTTCATATTTACTTTTGTCCCTCTTTACACCTACCATTAATAGCCATACCTGATGATCAGTGTGTCAATCTGTATTTTGCACTTTAAGTTTAAACCACATATCTGGCAACAATCTGGACAGGAGACTTGTGTTAAAAATTCTCTTTAGTAATACTTGCACAACACTAAGCATTCCATTCATCTACCCTTGCCAAAAACTTGCAAGCATTTATACAAAATGTTTCAATCCAACATACAAATTATCATCAACTGTATATGTTTCAAGTGATGTGTAGTCCAACTTGTCTTCAGGTTTGAGCAAAATCCAGTCACTGTCTGCTTTTACACGATATGCATGAAAATGCGAGTCAAGGGACAATGGAAGCAAAATTTTACTGCAAAGCACCCACATGGTATCAATGTTAAGAATGTATTTGATCTGCACAAAGGAATTTTTTCAACATGTAAAAGGTCTAATGTCAACACATCTCTAACAGCATACCTGATGTTGTCTACAGTCATTTCAGAAACACGTTGAATTATTTTGCCCTCTAATTCTGCCACTTACTTTTAGAGCAGTCTGAAGATCAATGGGTAGAGACAATAACAGTGTGCTGACACTTCTACCAGGCACCTTTTCAAAATCACCTGAGATATTGATAGGTGAAAATTCCCAACATTGTTTGAGCTGGTGACGATTGCTCAGTGTCACTGTTATTTTTATAAGATTTTGACAGTTATTGTCAGATTCTTAAAATATTGTAAAAAAAACTATAAAAAAATATATAGCTTTCCTTCGACTCTCATACACAAAAGAGAAAGAAGAGGACCATACATTAACATAAGTCTTGGATAATGTATAAGATAATGACATTTAGGTGTTAAAACAGTTCCAAATGCCTCCGTCATCTCAGAAAGGAATGTGTGCACTAGACATGCTAGTTCATCTGTCCTCACTTTAGCTGCCATGACAATATCTGCAATATCTCTACATAATAAGAACATGTGCCAGTATCTGCTGCCAAGAGGAATACGGTGCCCCATTATAAAAAGCAACAATCTAAAAGACACCATTTTTGAGCAGCTGTTCCTACGATCCCTGAGGTTTGGAGAAGTCACTCAGACAACAGCACAGGCTTATTGGCCTTGTTATTCTGACCTATACAGAATTTTTTAAGCTCTTCATTTAGCAAATAACATGCTTCATTGTCAGTGGAAAAACTCCCTCCAACATATCGTGCATGATGTCTGGGGGCAAAGACTTGGTCACATCAAAATAGCCTAGTGCATCAAATGAACTAGTGCCATGTACACCATACAAAGCAGCATTTTCCTTCTTATGCTGGACACACTGGAGATGATATTTGTTGCCACACAGTAACGTAATTCGACCTGAGTTAAAACACATGCGGAAGCCACCAATGATATGAGCTGACACATTGTCAGCTGAAAAAGTTGCTAAAGCAGCATAAACATTGTGCTCAGTTTCACAGAAACTTATAATGAAGCCTTCAGTCGAAAGCTGTTTTAGGTCATCTATCATTGGTTTTAATATGATGTCCATACCAAATTGTTTCACATGTGAATAACGAACCAGCAGAGCTAAGTGAATGTGCTTAAGTTGAGATCGATACTTTCCACTCAAATTTCCAACAGTGTAGTAAAACACACACAACTTTTACTTAAATCTCTTGGAGATTATCAGATTATCTCTGAAATCCTCTAATAGTTTATCTAAATTTGGCTTAACTGTTTGAGGATCAGAAGCACTTGGCTCAGTCTCAGATTTTTGCTGATCCAGGTACAAACAGTCATTTGTATTATCAGAAGGCCTAAATACAAAGCATCTGTGTACAAGTCCAACATGTTGGATTCACTTCACTTCAAGCTCATAAAATTATCCCCAGGCCACACAGACCAATAATTGAATGGAAATTTACCAGTAGCCTATTTTATTTCAATAAACCCAACTCGCTGTTTAAATCAAGATTTTGTGATCACTGATTTGCTGCATCATTTGCCTGTGCCTTAAAGCTTGTTAAAAGTACAATCATGTAACTTACCCTTTGCTGTCAGCAATGATTTTGTACTTTTAAAATTAAGCAAAAGTCCACAGTTATCACCTTAAGGACCATTTCCGTACCTTACAGGGTACTGTTCTGACAAATGTACCTTTTGGATACAGAAATGATACCCCTATTTCTCTGTGTGTACTCGACCTGAGCTCTAATATGGAGTTGCAACAGAAGTGTCGCTTGCACACTTTTGGCTGTCTGTGGAGACCGAGTTCCCGTCCCTCTCCATAAGGGCAATAAATGTACTTATCCTCTTCACGTCCACTTACTTGTGAGTGCGGGTTTTCTGCCTTGACCCTGATTAAAAGCAAGTACCGGTCGAGGTGGCAGGTGGAGGGCGACCTGCGCTTGTTCCTGTCATCAGTACAGCCCCGCATCCACCGTCTGTGTGCAGCCAAGACGCAGACTCACTGCTTCCATTAAGGTAGAGAAGGCTATGTAGGCTATCCATGGTAGGGTTAAAAAGAGTGAACAATATGTATTTTTCCCAGAGCGCGTTATAAACTTTACTTAACAGGTCAGCCCTTACGCGTGGTCTCGGGAAGCAGCATTGCGCACCAATGGGTTGTGTACATTTTCATGTTCTCCGTTCTGTTTTGTTAAAAGGTATGTGATAGATATGTGTTAGATTTTCTTTTGTTTTACTTCAGAAACATGCACAAATAGGCATTGACCTATATACTAATTATTAACCTCTTTTATTGATTTTTATTAAAATCAATAATTGTATTGTATTAGGACTGAGTGTTCAAAACAAACATTTTCAAACCCTTTATGATTGCAACCCTTTATTTTAAAACTGAGTGGATTATTATTATTATTATTATTATTATTATTATGCCTTTTATTAAAATGGGGGAGGCCCCGGTGACTTGATGTTCTCTGAAGGGAGGCTCACTCTCTTACACTTAGAAAACCCCTGGTCTAAGGTAATTGGCCTATCCGCTTGTAACTGACGGACATGTCTCCCTAATAGAGACAACTTCTCTCAAATGAGCACACAAGTGGAGCAAGGTGAACAAGAAGCCATGCCTACCCTTGCTGGTAACGTTTGGGAGACTAAATCGGGTTGTATGGGGAAGCTGGCGGCTGAGATTAAAAATACGTTGGTGAAAATTGACAGGGTCGGATAAAAAAAAGAATAAAAAGAATGTGTAGCTGTCTAGTGGAATTCGGCGATCTAAAGTTTTAGATGGAGCAAAGTTTAGCGGAGCTAGACTGTTTGCAAAACACCGGGCGGCGAAAATAGGAAGCAGGAAACTGTTTCTTGTGTTTTTGAAAATTGTCCTTTCAAAACAAACATTCATGGAACATTTGCCTCTCATAGGAGCCGGAAACACACTCCTCACTCACTGGATGACTTCAAGCCTGAGCTTTTGCAGAGGTATGTCAATCTTTTAAATCTCGGGGACGATCCTGTTGTTGAGGAGGATACGGAGGGTGCAGTGAGTGAAGATCCTGAAGATGAAGAAATAAGAGAATTACCTAACTTAATTGAGAAAAATGTAGCCCACCTGCTGCTGAAATTGGAAAGCATATTCAATGTACCGCAAAGGTGTATTGATAAGTTAGTGGAAGAACTGCACTTTATTTCTTCATCAGCTTCAGGTCCTATTTTAAAAGATTTTACAGTCATGCGTAAAGAAGCATAATTGTGAGGTTGATGATTTGATAATCTCAGAGATGGTGACAGACCTATGTGAGTGCAACCCAATTACATTAGCTCTAGGGAGTAATGGTCCTCTTTCCACCTCCTACAAAAGAAGAGAGTATTTCAAGGAGCATTTTTCTGTGGTGGAACCCATAGAGTATTTGCTCAGTGCCAGGGAGCAGAGATATTTCCAATATGTACCTATTTTGAAGTCCTTACATGAGGTTTTGAAGAAAACGGAGATCCAGGATTTGCTCACACACAGTTGTGAAGCAGACAGCAGTTCTGAAACTCAATACAAGTCATTTCATGATGGCACAAATTTTAAAAACAATACATTGCTATCAGAAAATAATCCAGCCATTTCTCTCATTCTGTATGTGGATGATTTTGAAATGTGTAATCCACTTGGCACGTCAAGAAAAAAGCACAAAATTACTGCTGTGTAATGGGTTTTAGCTAATGTGCCACCATTGCTCAGATCCTCGCTGACATCAATCTACCTTGTCATTCTCTGCAAGGCTGATGATATAAAAAAGTTTGGCTATAGTGCTGTGTTAGAACCACTGCTAAAAGATCTTGCCAGCCTAGAAGAGGAAGGACTTCACATTCCTTCATTAGGCATACAAATCAAAGGTACTGAGTATTGTGTTGTTGCAGATAACCTTGGTGCCCACTCTATCAGAGGATTTGTGGAGAGCTTCTCAAGAACACATGTCTGCAGGTTCTGTCTTGGAGAAAGATCCCAGTTCCAAATAAGTGAAGTTAGAACTGGAGCATTTTGTCCTAGGACAGTTACTCCACTGGAATGGTCTTGGCACATGGTTCAACTGGTGGTCTGCCAGATTTTGTGGAGTTGATTCAGGTAGTTGTTGTAAATGGGAAGGTTGGCTTCATTGTGAAATGTTTAAATGCATGGTATACTGAACATCTTAGAAGCTATGAGCTTGAAAACACAGGAAGTGTTAAAGTGATTGAGCCAAGTGAGTTGTCTGACATCTTCCCAATGGCAGCATACACTGTTGCAGGGAAGCATATGGTGACCCAGAAGTGCTACATTTATGTACCATAGATGGCAAAGTGGTCATTACACCTTGTCATTTGTTTGACTTTACCCACAAGACCTCATAAAATGCATAATCAAAAATGGCATCATCCTTTCCATATATGGGGTTATGGTTTCATGAAGAAAACAAAGAGGCTTTTTACATTAACGTACTTGCCCCACACTTACACAAATAATAATTTTCACTTGCTGCTGGAAGGCCTGTTCAAACAGTGAGAAATTCGCTTCAGTGTACGACTCCTCTGATTTGTTATAGCTTCATTTTTGCTGGCTAATATGTCTACCTTGTATTCCTTTAATATTTTTTACAGTAGAAAATGTGATAATCTTAAATCTATAATCAGACATTAGGCAATACTAGTGTCTTGCTTTGCCAGAAGCCTGGGATGCCTTTTAAACCCAGACCATGCTGATTCTCACTGCAAGAGGAGTTGAGGCTCTTGATGACTTTGCCAATGTGCAGTTGCAAAAAAATAATCTGAGTAGCAGTTGTAAATATGAGATGGTGAAATAGTTGTGGCTTTTTTGTGAAATTACCACATTACTTAAAGCCACAGGAATTTCCTAATCTTTGTAGTTTTACTTTTATTACATTATGCTTCAGTGGAAAACATTAAGAAACTGAAAAAAGGCTGCCCTCCTACTCTTGTCATAAATGTCTCAAACATTTAGTCAAATTATAAGCAGATATATAAATGCGCTCTTAGTTTTTCAGTAGGATCTGTAGAAGTCTACTTCTGGACAAAAACGTATTGACACAAACTTAAGACTTAGTGTGTAGTTTGTGGATTAAGAAATGTCACAGTGTAATGTGAAAGCTAATTTCTTGGAGACACAATCAGCAGCATGCTAGTTTATATTGCAAAGGTGAAGAAAAGTCTTAGTCCAAAGCTTATATATCAGGTTATTGTCAGTGTTAATATTCTTCTCTCATACTGAAAGTTTAGGGGGTGTGACAGGATGTATTCTATAACTCAAACTGAAGTGATGTGGTTTCTCTTACAGATGCTTTGATGTCTCATCAAGCCAAACTTCGGATCATTCTTCCGGACCATGACATTCGCAAACTGGACTTACCTCATGGAATCTCTGGGACTGTGGGTGAACTTGAGTCTATTGTGAGAGAGACATTTGGGCTTGATGGGAACTTTACTTTGCATTTTAAGGATGCTGATTTTAGAGAGAAATATTTTTCTCTTACCTCAACAAGTCACATCAAGGACAAGGACACAATTAAGGTGGTTCACATTGTTGAATCTCCCACACTTACTCTGACCTTTACTGATGTGGACAGTTCCATTGAACGTGCATCAGAGTCCTCCATTCATAGCTCAGCAGCCATACTTCCATCCATCCTTCTAACAGCAGTTGCTCTTCTGGACCGCAGGATACACTTTCATCACCTGAACCTGATACTCAGCGTTCGCAGAGTTGGCCTTCTGAATTTCCAGTACCTCGCTTTGCCTAGGACACAGAGCTTGTGCTTGCCTCAGGAAATGAGGCTTTCAAGAAGGATGGAATTCAACTCAACTTTACCACAATCCTTCCAGACATCCATGAGAAACTGTCTGAAAGCATCTCTCAGTATGTTGCCTCCCCAACAAGCATGCAGTTGTCTGATGTTGCTGAGGCTTGGATGCCCTGAGCTTGATGTGAACTCTCTCAAAAAGAAGCAAGCACATGAGAAAGCACCCGCAAAGAATATCAAAAAGCCAAGAAAGGCAAAGGTGAACTATTTACCCCCTCACCCACAAGGAGAAACAGAAGGAAGTTTGGAACATGAAAGAGTGGAGCTCCTTAGTCAAGTAAAGAAGAGGAACAACTGTCAGATCATCAGTGAAAAAATGGCAAAGACATTCTCCATTTGCAGGCAGGAAGTTGTTAATCAAGCAGCACCAGTCAATGACTTAAAAGACTGATGGCCTGCTCTTTTTAAAGCAGTTCAGGTAAATATTTTTTCATAAAATGGTTCGCAGTATGTGCCTTTTTTATTTGTGCCTTACTTTTTATACAGATAAACGAAGAATTCATAAGGATCACCACTGTTAACCTGGAGACAACGTTCATGGCAAAAGCTTTTTCTCGTAGGTGATGTTGGGTTAGTTGATCATGATTTATACATTACCTCAGGCTGTGGGTGGTTCTGTGCTGGTTCAGTATCACCGGAGAGTGAATATTGGACTTAAATTTGACAGGTGGCCAGAAATACAATTACAAATGAATGCTAACATTGCTCATTGTCTCCTGGATGTGTTAAAAGACAGCTGTTTGCAACCCTAACGCTTATATGGGGATAATATGGCAGATGTTGTTTACAGCTTAGTCCTCTGCTCCCAAGTTGCTAAGAAAAAAACATCAATTAAAACTCAAACTATCAATGCTAAAGCAGAAAACAAATGAATTGTGAGATGTAACATGATAGGCAGAGTAAATGTATTAACAAAGTTAAATTTAAAAGCCTTCTTAAAATTAAATTTGCTATTAAAATTTTCATCATTGGGTCATCATTCAACACTTGCTCCAACACAACAGAACAAGGAAAGAGAAATTAGAAACTTTAATGATTTTCTGCTGTTTTTTTTTTATTTTTATTTTTTACCTGGAGTTTTATAATGCATAATTGTAATTGAAAATTCTAACTAATTAATCGAATCATAATGGCTTTTTTTAAAATGATCAATTTATTATTTGATTATAATTAAACACAGTAGAGATCGGTAATTGGTACAGTCCAGGCCTCATAAACCTCATCCTTCAGTCTTTTTTCCCAGCGATGTTATTATTAAAAACCCATCCTCATGGAGGAGCAGTTTAACATTTTTTTCTTATTCACAGGATGAGTCTGTGGAAAGAAGGAGAGAGGTTGCTATCTGTGGCTTAGTGGTGTATCTCAGAGAAAAGCAGGAGGATCTCTTCAAAGAGCAGTTGGTAGGTAAATCAGACACTTAAGTTCAGACACACTGTACTTTGTGTTACTCTCGTTTTAAAATATAATGACTTAAAACACTGGCATTGATTCTGACCTACATACGCCAGGATGGTGGGGATATTACCAATGAAGTGATGAAGATTGTTGTAAGCAGAGATGCCATAACGTCTGATCCAGCCAGCACAAGGATCGTGATTGAGGGAACAGAAGTCCTGGAAGACCTGGACGTCTTGCTAAGAGCCTGTGCCTTGCTCATGGGGCTGATATACTCACTCAACCTCAGCTACCCAAAAGAACTGAAAAACACTTTTGAGGTGTTTAAAAAGATATTCCATGAGCTGGATGGTCTGAAAGCCAGTCCGAAGGTTATTTCTCTAAAATATAAATATAAACTGCTGTACTAAAAAATGTGAAGAATTAGGCTGTACTCAAATTCAACAGGAAATGTTGCACTGTTATATGCTTGTAAAGTTTTGCTGTGCAACATACAGCAGCTGTACTGTTGACAGTTGTCAGTTTTTTGGGTACACCTAGCTAAAATTAATGCAGTTTAATACAACAACACTGCAATAAATCCTACCAGCATGAATGTTACAATGGTCAGTGTTTTTGAGACACTTTTACAGGGGTGTTAGTTTAACTTTATGGTCATGTTGGAGGCTGTAGTTTATGATGTTGAACTGTATTGTGTGCTATTGAGATGTTCAATATTTAGTCTTCCCTCACTGAAATAAATGGGGTGGACTAAACAGAAGCACGTCAGTATAATGCGATACAGTTTTACAACAAGCACAATCTATACACCGTCAAAATGACAAAGTTGAATCAACATCTCTCTAAAGCCGTTTCAACAAAAACTGAATGATTAACCCTCATGGAGGTAGGATTTATTGCAAGACTGTTAAAAAACTGCATGAGTTTTAGCTAGGTGGACCCAATAAACTGGCAATTGAGTTTATGTTGATCAAATCTATTTCTGATGTTTTCTGTGTTCTTTTTTGGAAGTATTGATATGTATTTGCAAAGTAACTTGGAAAACATGCTTCTATATTCCTCGGGGAGAATACATGTAGCCATTTGATGTGTTTTTTCCAACACCAGCAACACTAAATTTATATATTCCTTTTCACACAGTGTTACTTTTTTTTGTGTTGTATTCTTTAACATGCACAGAGAGTGACGCACTGGATTCAGTTCAGGGGATCGGTCCTCCAAAATCCACATTAATAATTTGATTATGTTGAATATGTTTTTGTTTTATCTTGTTTGACCGCAACTTCCTGGTAAAAGCCTGCACATATTAGACTTAATGTGTTCATTTGGACTTCCCAAACACACTGTTAGTTTTGGTTAAAACTCATTTGGGTGTGGATTTATTTATTTTTTTGTCCAAGTATTGTTGGAAGTGGGCATGTTTATTTTGTGCACAGATGATGGTACAGTGCTGTGAAAAAGTATTTGCCCCCTTTTGGATTTTCGCCATTTTTGCAAATTTTTGCATTTAATTTGGTCAAATCCCTTTGTGGGTTCAAGTCGTATTTAAAGTCTGATAGAAGAAAATGACACCTACGTTTGTTGCTTCTTTCATTTGTGTGATGTTCAAGGTAATCAAAACGCGATCTTCTCTTGTGAAAAAGTTTTTGCCCCCTCCTCTTTATGCTTTATATAGCTTTTTATATTTTTAATTCATCATTGTTATTTTATTATTTCCATTGTAGTTTTTTATTTTTTTTAATTCTATTTCTTGTGTTAATCTACAGTATGTCTGTCTGCTATAACAAAGAAATTTCCCCCCGAGGATCAATAAAGTACCAACCGACCTACCTACTTTAAGTCAACCCAATTCAAGACATAATTCAGTCAGCTGATTGAACACAGGCTTTATTATAGCCAACCTGCCCAATATGTCAAGAATAAATAATAGAATCATTCATTTTAATAAAAAGCTCACTTATTTTGACCCTTACCATCAGACTGAAGTTGCCAGAGGCTAGAGGCACATTATGCCACGATCAAAGGAAATTCCTGAAGAAACCAGAGGAAAAGTTGATATCTATCAGTCTGGAAAGGGTTACAAAGACATTTCTAAGGCTCTGGGGCTCCACCGAACTGCAGTGAGGGCCGTAACTTCCAAACAGAGAAAATTTGGAACAGTAGTGAATCTTACCAGGAGTGGACTTTGTTCATTAAATAAATGAAATAAATATAAAAAAAATTTTGTGTTGTTCACTCAGGTTCCTTTTATCTATAATTAGATTTTGATTGAATATCTGAAAACATTCAGTGTCAAAAATATGCAATAATAGAGGAAATCAGGAAGGGGGTAAATACTTTTTCACAGCACTGTATAAAAATTGTTCACAGTTAAAAAAAAAATCATTTGGGCATAAGTTGACATTGGTTTTACAATAAACAGTTTGATCACAAAACTGGAATTGCTATGTGTAATTTATTCTGACTGAAGTGAAATAAGTTACTAATACTATGAATGGAAGTAAAATAAAGAAGTTAGAATAGCTTAAATGAAGTAATTTGACCACTTAATATCACCAAAACTTTGTCATTAAAATTAAGTTGGTTCAACTTAAATAAGCTTTTAGAGAACAAAGCAAATCATGTTGGGTGTACTAAAGTAATTGAGTTAGTCTAACTATAAAAGGCTCATGGGATTCACTCAATAATGGCTGAGTTGGAATTACTTAAAAAGATCCATGCAAATTGTTACCTTATTTTCTTTTAAGTTGAGCCAGTGTATTCTTTTTTAGAGTGTAACTAATCGAAAGATAGATGAGCATTTCTGGAGTTACTTGGATGTCTGAAATGCTGGGGCAATTTAATCTAATATAATAACATAAAACATGCACGCACACAGACTCCAAAGCACTGTCATTTGCAAAGTAAAAGCTTGTGATTGCGCGCAGGCCTATAAATAATGCAATTTAAACTACTTGATCCAACAATAAAGTATATAAGCCCCACTGATGACTAGCAACGTGTCGTAAGGTACCAAACAGTGTAATTGGGCATCGGGGTGAAGTGGGGTGTATCTGACTGTGCTAGAAGAATGGAAGTGTGACGTCGGTGTGACTTGGGGAAAGAAGCGCGTGCTAGAGATATGCTTATCACTTGGATCGTTTGAACGATGGGACCTGACCGACCTTCCTCCCGTTGAGAAAACAAAAGGTTTGGAGGTATTGTGCGTAAAAGTGCGCACCGCTGAGATAAATACATTAGTAGGACATATAAATTCTGTCCTCCAGAACTTTAATTATGGGTTATGTATAGCATTAATTGCCCAACGTAATATTGATAGTGGATTTACAAAGAGTGACGTTTGAGTAAGCGATAAGTAAGTAATATTGATGTTGATGACGAAAAATCACTAATATTCCAATAGGGATTTAAAGTGTGTCTGTTGCACTCAACAGTTTATAGTGACATTATCGTATTGTATATTGCTGTTTTTTTCGTAAGGGATTGCGCTGTAAATATGATTGGATTTGCACAACTTGATCAATGAAGCTGATGTATAATAACTGTCATTATTACAATTTGAAATATTCGTTTAATTTAGTTACACTATAGGCTTTTGTACTGCTGAGGGCGGAAATTGCATGACTTACAAATAGATAAAAAAAATAGACGATATTGGTTCATCGTAACAATTAGGTGAACAGTTCAACTGCTTCTCCCTTTTTAAATTACAACATGGCAAAAGGTATATGGTGGCGCCAAGGTTAAAACATCCAGACAAGTAATACATTGAGTGGCCAGGCCTTCGAAAATCATTGTATTTTACAGGCGAAGTCTTATGTGTATTACAGTTTTATGAGAGGATTTAATTCATACCAGTGCATCAATAAATGAAGAGAAACGTGCATTTTATACAAGCATACATGGGCGTGGAAGCAACTAGTACACTGCACACACACTACCCCTCTCTCCCCTCCCAACATCACAACAAGCTCACATTATAAGGTGGATCCTTCAAGGCAATAGACTGTTTACTGCACTTGAAGGGACCTGGAAGAGCAAACAGGTAGCAAACACAGGACGACTTACAGGAGAAAAATATGTAAGACACGGGCTGTTGTTGATTTGTTTTTGCCATAGCACCTGACTGCTTAATGTTGAATGTATTTATGCAACATTGATTTTAATCTCCCATCAACAGATTTCACCGTGATGTGGAAAATAATGGATAGACACTTGCTCTGCATTTGCCTGCTTGCCATCCCGTTGTCTTGGGCGGAGGACACGAAGAAAGCGAGTAATGAAAAGGATTCAGGTGAGGCTTCAACCGTTTTAGTCAACAGATTCATACTGATGTTCTGACTCAGTTTTGAGCCGTGCGAGTAAAAAACAAAACAAAACAAAAGCTGCTACTGGGCTACAGATTTATTGGCGACGTGCCGATTGATTTAATTCCGCCAGTGACGCTTGTCGTGCATGCGTGAACGAAAATGATGTACAGTGGCCGTGGATAAATAATCAATATGTGGGTATGATGCACTGATGTAGATTGATGATGACCGTGAGGTGATGCATGGCCTAAAGACTACATAGGACTAAAACGATAGGCTACTTAAACCCAGTATACTCCGCCACGGCAATCAACAGGTAAAATGACTAAATTGCCATTGTCATATTCCTACAGGGACTTACAGTGTGTCTGTGGTACTCAACAGTGAATCTCCCATCGTATCGCCCTAATATCCCTACAATGTTCCTATAAAATGTTATTGATTTTAGTTTTGCTTTGATATTACTGATTCTGTAAGTAGGATTACCATAGCTCATTTTAGTAAGGGAGACCAATTCTTAGAACCAGAGTTGGAAATTACAAGGATTGATAGATTGATCTACTTATCATTAGTCGGGGCTAATCTAAGGTATTTTGTCGCGTCTTTGCGATCTGAAGCTTTAACAAATCTTCGAGTCAAACCAATGCTGTGATGATTGACATTAAGAGTTTTCACCTTCAAAGTGTTAAGAGTTTACAAAAAAAAGTAGCTGAGATGTTTGCTTTATAAGCCACCTACTGCATTTCACTGCAATTGTTTATATTTGATACCAAGTCATGGGAAATACACGTAATTTCAACCATGCAGGTATGGGAAACAAGGAGTACAAAGATTTAGCCTAT
>OOFE01050557.1:10274-24924 GCA_900323365.1 Monocentris japonica
CGACACACACACACACACACACAAACGCACGCACGCACGCACGCATGCACGCACGTGTGTGTAATGTGAAAGAGAGAGAGCGCAACAGAGAGAGAGAATGAGAGATATGAGAGATAGAGGATGAGTAACATAGCATACAAGTGGCATCTGTTTATGAGCATCCCTTCATGTCCCACTGCGCCAGGGATCAGTGAAATGGCAGAAGAGGAAAAAAAGGAGGTTGGAAAGATGTGGCTAATGAGAGAGAAAGAAGCTCATGAGCACTTACAAATCAAAGGAGGTGGTGGAGGGCCCCACATCTGTCCATGCATTAAGCACCCCATCACTAGCATCTGGAGGCCTCTCACGGCTCGTCTGAGGGATATGCGATTTTTCTTTCTAGACTGCTCATGTAAATGTCAGTTTTTCCCCAGTTTTTCCTGTCTCATATCTCATGTATACTGGATACATTTTATCTTTCATCTTTTAGGATGCATTCACACCAGTTTGTTAATTTAAACTCTGGAGCGATTTACTCCTTTTGTTCGGTTCATTTAGGTAGGTGAGAACAATGTGATTTGAACTGCACGGAGACCACCTATCCACTTCCAAGTGAACTGGGCCGAGAGAGAGAGAGAACATAATCTGAGGCAACTACAGGAAACAACCTCAAAACACAAGGGTTTGTGGATGTAAGCAGACAGATGTGATATAAATCAAGATCTGATAGCTGGCAGTTACTCATGCTTGGAAAGCCTCGCATTACAAAACAAACCATGGGCAACCACAGTCTGAGCTGATGCACATATTCAGCTTTTGTATTTCTTCATGTGTTCTTGACTGGTATGAACACCAGAGAAGGTAAATTATGGCAAAGCACAGACAAGTTCATCATGGTTAGCTAAAGTTAAAAGGAATGGAATTGGATTTGTTTTGACTCCCCTCCGCTGCCAAAATCTCTAACCTTGCAGGATGACAGGTTAGCAAAACTCCGTCCAATAAAAAAACCCTGGTTTGCTTTTAATTGGGCAGTGTGAACCTAAATGAACCAAGTACACAAAAATGCAACAAGGTAAACTTTTCCACTATGGTTTGGACCAAAGAAAACAAACTGTAGGTGTGATCACACCCTTAGAAACTTCCTCAAATGGGCCGCTCCCATTTCCATAAATCAAGTCTATACATTGCCCTCCCATAGTGAGGGGGTGAGCGTGAGTGGCACCTTACCCTGGGGAAGGTGGTGAAGCGGTCCAGTTCCTCCACAAAGCAGAACATCTGCAGGCTGATGGCTGACATGACGATGAGCAGGCTGGCTGTGAACACCACCAGGCTGCCCAGCTTTTTCCCTGGACCAAATATCTTATAGACAAAGTCCTCCAGAGCTGGTGAGATCTTTATCAAACGCACCACACGTAGCACCTATAAGGGAAAAGGCAAGATGAAGGGTCAGTTTGCTTTCAGAAGTATTGAGGGTTAATCTATGCACACCTCTAGGGCTGTTCGATAGTGCATTGTGTGAGTAGATCACATCAAACACAGTGATTTGGACAAAAAGGCACGTATAGCACAGGAAGAGAGTGATGCTGGTAAGTGTAAAGATAATTCAAAATATAAATCAGACATATGAAAGTAAACACAGTAGCCCATTGATTACTTATTGATTTGGAAAGAGAGTGCATTGATCTTTAGCCCACAGTAATAGCACAGTGATACCTTGCTTTGTCATTGGGTTCAGTCCCCAAACTGCTTGCGGTGACAAGATTCCCCCATAGGCAATGCATCTTGGTCAGGTTTTGATCAGGGAGCCAGAGAGTGGCTATTGATCTAACAATCCACACTCTAATGCCCCTGGCCTGAGATTTTTCTTTAGACTCCCATTGGGAGCCAGTTGAATGGTTATCTCCAATTTTCCAGATATACAGCAAAATAAAGAAGACAAACATAGGATAGTGCTCTAAGGGAGAACCTACAGTAAACAAATACAGTAACAACACACAGCATGATGACTGATGGGAGGAGAGGCCATCTACTTCTGGCATACTATGCTGACCACTATCTATTTCACAGCAGCTCTGCAGGTAAGGATGAACACTGAGGGGCTTGTTCACCAAAGAATAAAAGCGAACAACACTAACAACAAAACTGTAGTTCTTCCCATACCTTCCTTGTCCGCAGCCTGAAGCCAGAACAGTTTGGGAACTTGGATCGGCATTGAAAGACTGCCAAATGCTGGTTACCAACTAGGATCTTGGTTGTGCAGTGCAAAATGCTCAGGAGTCCTCTTTCTTATTGCAGCCATTACCTCAAATCCACATCCCAGAAGCATGCTAAATCAATGTGGGTGTGTGCAGCCAGTCCTCGGTGCTTGTGCTGTGTGTCTGAGCCATCAATTCCATTCTTATCGCCTGCCTTTTCTAGACAGGACACAGGGTCAGGGCTCTGATCACAGACCACCATGATCAGTGACCAGTCTGGAAATTATTACAAATTACTTTTTGATATAATTATAAACTTTTAGGTCAATGCACCTGTGCAGTTTAATATTATGGTAAATCATGTTGCCACTGAAGTAATATGAATTCTAAACACACAGAAAGGAAGTGATGAGGTGTGGTCCATTGGCTCACTAAAAATCACTGCCTAATGTGTGTGTGTGTGTGTGTGTGTGTGTGTGTGTGTGCGCATGTGTATGTTTGTGTGTGTACGCTCAAGTATGTGCATGTAAGTGTAAATAGGGCTCTACATCATGTGACATTTGTTCGGATTGGATGACAATCAGTAAGGCTGACCTTCAGCAGTAAAACACCCCCTGGTTGAATATAAATAAAATAAAAACAGAAATATTTATTCCTAGTCCCTTTTCCTGCAGCCAGGGCATTCTCCTCTTATTGGAAAAATCTCAGCAGGGAAAGTGAAGGAGAAACACTGTCCTCAACAATTACAACAAATACTATTGTAGGCATTTAACTCCCAGTTGCTCTTAAAAGAAGCTGCCACTGAACAGATGTGAATATGTGTAACTGCATGAGCAGGGCATTGCTGAAATGGTTGGAAAAAAAACAAACAAAAGAAAAGCACAGTCCAAACTTCAACTGTGCGTGTTGCTCCGATAGTACATAAGTTCTATGTATCCATAAATAAGGAAGTAACCAAATCAATATTGTTGACAGCACCGCATCATCATTAAAATATTATAACTCATGTGGTAACAGTGCCTTGTATCATTATGGACCACCAAAAGAGCCAGTAAGTGCAGACCCTGCAGGATTTGAACCTGTGACCTTGTGTAGCATGATACAGCCACTGAAAAGCTCTCCACAGAGCGAGTGTAGGACTCGACGGGTTCCTATCTTTAATGAGCCTTGTCCTCATAAGCTGTCCTGATCCTGTATGGCTCTCTCAACATCTGCCATCCACACATGTATATGCATGCATATACACACATGAGCCCACACACAAATACACACACATCCATTGAGGCAAATGGCATCACACATTATTGCCTCCACTTAGAGAATGGTAAGGACTAGAGAACAGCAGGTGCTGCCGTCTTGCAGCTCTCTGCCTCACTCATAAAGAACAGTGCAGGACAGTCAAGGAGGGCACACTCAACCATCGATTTATGCTAAATATCATGAAAGTAAGGTCTGCTTCAAATCAAGTTATGACTGAAATATTCTAGTTTAACTCAAAAATCTATTGAATAAAAGGAAAGACTTACCATAGATGAGTGTTAGGATTGATTTATACTCATTAATGCATGGTCACAGGAGTCAGTACAGAGAAATGCCACAAAATGATTCACAGCAGTTGCTTCTTCACTGGAAATTACTTGAAGTGTGGATGATTCAACTCAACATAAGATACTTAAGCTTTGGAATTATTTCTGCATGTGTGTGCATGCCTGCGTTTGTGCAAAGGCATGAAAGTGTTTTTGCGTGTGTCTGTGTGTGTGTGTCCATACCTGAAAGTAGGTGAACTGGGAGTGATAGAGGTCAGGGTAGATGTGCAGGGTGGTGCCCACCACCAGAAGGGATTCAAACTTGTGCAGTGAGGTGCTGATGTAGCCGGTGAAGCCCAGACACCAGATCTTCAGAAGAGCTTCCAGGTCAAACAACACAGTGAAGGCAACCTGAGTAAAAGCAGAGAGAGCTTACAGTTCATATTTCCTTGCTGGGGAATATACCTGTCAGTAGGGGTGGGCGGTATACCGGTTCCGTCACCGTCACCGGTGTCACGTTCTGCCACGACATGGATTTTGCAATACCGTCATTACTGTGATAAATGTTTTAGCATATTAAAAATAATAATAAAGCGTTAGTTTTCTTCATAAGTTCAGTCTTGGTCTGGATACAAGACCCTGATCTTATGTGAAGGATGCAAGCGACCTGTCTGTGGGAAATGCACTGCAAGGGTGAAGAGCTTTTGCCCTGGCTGCAGTGTGTAAATTAAATTAGGCAACTGCCTACTCAACCTCAGGTTTGTTCAAAATAACTCAATGTTTTCCTCTATTTCGTTGGCCCAAAATATGCCAAATTATGCTGTGATTATATGTTTATATTAAACAATATTAATAAATTATTAATATTAAAATTAGCCAAATGATATTGTATTTCATTTACTCTATGTAGTCTACATGATTATTATTGGGTTTGTCTATTTTCTAATGTTTAATTATTATTATTAATTTAGTTGTTTTTTTATTTTCTGAATATTATGGGATTTTATGGGATTTTTATTGTGTGCTATTTTGTGTCGGGACACTGATTCCTGCAGCCAATAAATGTTTTTATTTTGTTTATTGTGTCATGTCTGTATTGAAATACATATCCTAATAGTTGTTCTATCTGATAGAATAGTGTAAAATATTCTATTTTAGCACTGTCAATATTGCAAACTGTTCAGCTTTGGCCCATGCCGTGAAAGGCTACTGCTCACAATGAAAGCAGCCTAGAGCAAAGCTGTGAGATCCAGCCTGTTGTAGCCTATAGCCTAACACTAGTTGTAGCCTATAGCCTAACACTAGCCTGTAGCTTAACACTAGTTGTAGCCTATAGCCTAACACTAGCCTGTAGCCTAACACTAGTTGTAGCCTATAGCCTAACACTTGCCTATAGCCTAACACTAGTTGTAGCCTATAGCCTAACACTAGCCTGTAGCCTAACACTAGTTGTAGCCTATAGCCTAACACTTTAGTTGACTTTGCATGTGTTGTTTCCTTTGTTGCATATATCAAGAGCTAAACACATCAGAAGCATGCATTATTATTTCTCATTTATTGGTTTAGGAAATATAGCATTGACTTCCACACTTGTATTGGCTATAGCAGCTGTCGTAATAGCCTATAGGCTACCATATACTGGAACCCTATAGCTTAATTGATCATTGGATTTTGGATTTTTAAATTATTTTTGATAATCTACACTCAACTTTATCAAACAAATGCATTTTGACTGTGATTGTGAACACCATTGATGCCGTTACACCTGACGGTCTGGCAGACCATTGCGGTGGTTCAAGGTGGCGGTATAATCCTGGCGGTCCTAGTTTTTCTTAAGATATGTTCCCTTACATTGCCAATGGAGTGAAAAGAAGTAGAATCATGTTTTGAGTGGAGTATCTCTTTTAATTTTGTAATACCGTGATATAATACCGTCACCGAAAAAAAAACAAATACATTTTAGGTATATCGCCCACCCCTAGTCTATATGTCATAATCCACAAATGCACCATGGGACTGTGCAGAATCTGTACTTGTTTTGCCACGCCATTATTCTGAGTATGATTTGTTAATGTGGCACTAAAAGTCAGTCCTTGAACAATGTCATTGCTTGATTGATTGAAAATTGATAGATGAATGTATTGGTGCTCCTTGGATAACCAGGGAAAAATTGGTCATTGGCTATTAACAAAATTGACAAACAGCCATATCACATTTTCAAAGTCAACGAGGCTCACAATTTGTAATACTGTGTATTTAGATGTGATAAATTAAGTCACTCACTCAAGTTGATGGGCCTGCAGCAGAGCCAACTCCCACCCCTCTCCATACCCTAGAGATGTCTGTCAATGTGTTCATGTTGTTCGGCTGTCGGCCGTATTTTTGCGTTGTCTCCCGCACCGTTGGCCCTTGTCGGCCCATGTCGGCAATTACGAAACAGACTACTGCCACCTTTTGGTAGGGAGAGTTATTTCCTCTCACGCAGTTGCAGAATGTACGTGCATGTCGGCCGTCAGCTGGCCGTCGGCTATAATCTTTGTGGTGTGTTCAAGTGCAACTTTTACAGGCAATATGAAGTGACGCAAAGCAATCTGACTGCCGGCCTTGGTCAGCGCTAGTTCTGTGACGTCTGCTTGGTGTGTCTGGGCCTTAAGACTGAATCTGTAAACCCCTCACACTACAAAATAATCTGTTCCAACCAAGCCTCTGATCGGAATTTCTCCCCGATTGTTGGGATGGGCAAATCTGGTATAAATCAACATGATAATCTTCTAATGTGTCCCCAACCTAAGATAACACACAGACTGGGTAAAATTTATTTTCCATATTACAGTGTTTAGTTTTTAATAAATGTGCTAAATGTGAGTACATGAAAACATGATTATTGTCCATACGTGTTCCGTTGTAGTTTTTTTAATATAGCCATGTTTGGGTTGGATGTGAGTCATTGTTTAGTGTACATTACACATGGCTAGAAGGATTTGAATTGACTCAGGAATGGGTTGGACAGGTGTGGGTTCGAAAAAACTCATTAGTCTGACAGCACTGCTGATTAAGGGCTAGCTGGTAGATAAACATCTACATCTTCCCTCTGCTATTCAGGGCCCCACACCTGGCAGGCTGTAGCAGAAACCAAAGTCCTATGTAGCTCAGTTAGAACAGCAAGTATCTTCAGTTCCTTAAATCTGCACCCTAGTGCATATGACAAGCACCTTCTGTTTTCTGAGCAGAAATGGTACAGCATTCACAAGAGAACTCAATGTTTCTCAGCAATGTTAACTTCTATCTCTAGATACGCCTTACCTCTACATCTATTCATTGCCGTTTTCATGTATCTATATAGCAGTACTGTACCTGTATTTTTCTACTATTGTGGCCCTGAGGAAGGATAGAGGGGCCTTTTATTATGGGAGGCAGCTGGGTTGAGAAAACTCAGACACTCTTGAGCTCTATTCTGCAGCCTTTGCATAGAAACAACGGGTCTCGGAGGGAAAACAAGACCTTTGTTTACAACAGAGAAGGAGGAGGCAACTGATGGAGCCAGCCTTCTAATTGACCAGACTTGGAGCATGAATGTAATGGGGCCATGGAAAGTTTCAAACCCAGAACTGTGGAGATTGGTTAGAATCATTTTTAGAATCACACCAGATCTGAGATCAACAGGAATTAAGATGGGCACATCCCATATCTAGGCCAAATTCACATTGAACCTTGAATGCAGAGTCACTCCTGGGTTGTTGTTATTTACACAAGATACAAGTCCACCATTTCTCTTCTGCACGCATCACCTGGGTTGTAGCAGTTATTGTTAGCATCATCAACAGCAGATATAAAAGAGTGTGTACACTTATAGAATCTCAAACTAATTGAACAGCCACTTAATACTTCAAGTGGCCACCTAGGTTGAACTTTAAAAAGTGGTCACTCAGGACATTTGACATTTTGGTGTCTTATTTGTTCCATATTACTGTTCCCACTGTCTTATTTAGTATCTGTTGGTCACCTTATGCAATACTGCATATATATATTTAAGGTTCTCTCCATATTGTAATGTCTTTTTGTTTGTGTAACAGCATGAAGGCTTCACCAGAGTGTCAGGTAGCTAGACTTGGAGAGGGTGCTAAGCAGCAGCTCTCAGGAGACCACTGGAATAGAAACTGCTCTGGGGAATTATGGAGCTTGCTAACATGGCAAGCCACTTGTTACTGCACTCAGACACAACCTGTTAATACCATTAAAGCATAATAGTTGCACAGTTAAGCTTGTTTGTTATTTAGGCACTTGTTAAATAATGTTTGTGTAGCAATTATTTTATTAAACATTTTTGACCAGCTTTTGCCATCTGTAAAGCATGAGAAAGCATTTCAACCAAAATGAAAACATTGCTTATGTTGATCTAATTTGGTAAACAATTATGGGGCACTGTGACTACTCATTTGTTAACACTGAATTAATATATCTGAACTGTGTCTGCTCTTGGTTAAGCTAACAATTATTTGACATGTGCTATCTGCATGGAAACATGGGATTTTTTTGTGAGGCCTACGAATTGTGAGATAGAGGCTGAAACCTGGACTCTTACGAGTCAGCAAATGTCACTTATATTTAGAAACAACATCCATAGTTGGAAGAGCTGTCTTATGTTTGTTGGTGAGAAAATGACTAGCCTCCTCTTTTCTTTCTGATTGCAACATTTTAAAATTTTGAGTCTTATTGAACACACCTCAGGGCCCTCTCAGCAAGGTCAGGTGGGACTGGAGTGAGAGCGAGAGTGAGGGTCCAACTGCAGACTTCCCTCCTCAGGCCCCAGACCTCCGTCCTCAGAACTCTCTCCTCAGGCCCGTCTCCCCCGCTGGTCGGAGGATGTATTGCAGTGCTTCAGACCTCCCTGCTCAGACCCTTCATGACAACAAATACGTATATATGTATGAGTGACTCTTCAATCATTCCAAACTACTGGGGATAAGTATGAGCTCTGAAGCTCCACAAACCTCCATTACATTGATAATTGTTACTCCAATTATGTAAAACCTATCAGATTAAAAAAAATTACAAATTCCAGTGTAGCTGCAGGCAGTGATTGTAGGTCCAAGCACATCTTGAAAAAGAGAAAACGTTCACAGCACAGTAGGTAGGCTAATGGTTCCAAACAATTTTATTCTACCATTACATAACATCCATCTTCGTTTCTACATGCTTCCTAAAGCATGCTTCCACGGCAATGTCAAGAGTGTCTCTGACTTCAGACATGAACAAATCAGTCATCTTGACGTTCAAACTCAAACAAAAAAATTCTTCATCAATTCCTGACGTTCTTCATCGTGTGCTTCAAGCAGTGTTTCTTCGACTTCCTTTTGATGTCTTGATCCCAACATGAGATCGGGAGGTTCATCTACTTTCCCTTTCAGCCGGTGGAGGTCTGGTCTACAAGACAAAAACAGTTTAAAGTCCTCTTACAGTGATCCATAGAAACAGTTCTACAGCTCTAAACATTTGTCACCAACATGTTTTGTTTTTTTCTTGATTACAACATTTTCATGCAACCTTTTGCCTATGGAAAATGTTAGCTAACTCGCTAACCTCTATGGGACATTATAGTAATAAGCTAATAGGCTAGCAGTCGGATCCGTAAATGCATTTTCAACAACAAAGTGTTTATTCTGAATACAAATATGAATACACTATCAGCGTTATTGTAATATTTGATTACATATAAGTAGCATTAGACTACGTTACTTACATGTGTAGTCGTTTGGGGCTTTGCTGCTTCGCTTCGGTGTCCCCCACAAGCTTGAAGCTTGTCGGCCAAGAAAGCAGTGGTAACCGGCATTGCAGTAGTGCCTATGCCTTATGAAAGTCAGAACAAACTTTAAAATTAGGCCTTGCAGAGCTAATGAGTGAAAATTCAGCAACTGAATTGCTTATTTCTCACCTCAAATTTGTTCAGAAACAAATTTTGGTGGACTGCTAAGTTAAAATAAGTGAAAGTTTACCTTCTTCATACAACGGAACCCTACTACTCAAACCCCATTGGCTCACAGAACTGGGGCCTCAGGATGGAGGTCATGCTCAAACCCCATTGGCTCACAGCACTATAGGGGCCTCAGGAGTGAGGTCTGCAGTTGGACCCTTCTCGTGAGAGCTGCACCATAGGGGACCAATCATGGGGCAGATTTGGTAATGGTGCTGAAGAAAAGCCAATCCCACTGCAAACAGTGTGGAGCAGGATTTGCTGACCTACATTTCTCCTAGGCCCAATGCTCAGAGTGTTAGCCTGCATGAAGATATTGGAGAAACACTATCAATCGATCTACTTCCACAGCTTGCTTGGTTTTAGACTAAGCCGTTGAGGGGAGAAGAAGCACAGGCTTTCAGAGTCAGAATGGAAAATGAAAACAGGCCAATGGAGGAGTCAGTTTTCCTTGTTGTGGTGTGTGTGTGTGTGTGTGTGTGTGTGTAAACATGTATGACAACGTGCGCACTCTTGTATATTTATCTTGTTTTTCATTTATCATGTTTGTCGGTGCTCATGGAACACGACAAGATAGTTTGTGTTTGTACACTGTGAACTATTCTGTCAACATAAATGCAAAAGAGCACACAGTAGTGTCTAAACCCAGCAAAGAGTGGAAAACATCACAAAGGATGTGAGTTCGAGGATACACCGATCAGCCATAACATAAAAACCACTCTCAGGTGAAGTAAATAACATTGATTATCTCATTACAATGGCACCTTTCAAGGGGTGGGATATATTGGGAAGCAAGTGAACAGTCAGTTCTTGAAGTTGATGTGTTGGAAGCAGGAAAAATGGGCAAGCGTAATGATCTGAGCGACTTTGACAAGGGCCAAATTGTGATGGCTAGACAACTGGGTCAGAGCATCTCCAAAACAGCAGGTCTTGTGGGCTGTTCCCAGTATGCAGTGGTTAGAGAGACCAACTCATCACCGGAGGGTCGTTGGTTCGATCCCCGGCACCACCGGGAGGGTGCATTCCAGCTGTGAGCTGGTGATTGAAAAAATGACTGGTGTCACAGCTACGGTGACCACCAACACTGCCGAAGTGCCGATGTGCCCTTGACCGGGCTGCGTAGCTGCTTTCTGTGCTGCATCTGTTGCTATATTATTTGTAGGTGCTGTATGTGTGTTATAACATGAATTCTTTTGGTATACTCAGGTGCTCTGGATGAGGATGTGGTGGTAATTGAGGCAACTCCAGCTCCAGCTCCCCCTGTCCCTGCCAGCGAGGAGATCAACGTAACCTCCACAGACAGTGAGGTGGAGATCGTCACAGTAGGAGATGGCTTTAGGTAGGCACCTTGACCTGTCAACATTGAAATACTATCTTTAATGGCATCACTAAATCTCAATTTGTGTGGCTTTGAACTATGTATGAATTTTCCATGAGATATTTTTTTACACAATTTATTCAATTTTTCAAAGATTTACATCTGTCAGGCAGGCAGGCAGGCAGTGGTGGTCATCATTGTATAGACAACTATGTAGCAAGTAATACGCAAACAGTAAGAAACACAATATAAACTATGCCTGTAGGCAAGAAAACTAAGCCAAAGCTATGTATAAAAAATTAAAACATGGAAGTTATACTAAAATAATTTGAGGTGTCAAAATAATAACAACTTTGGCTGTAGTTTTTGTGTCATCCATGGGCATTCTGAGAAATACCAATTATCATTTTTTTTCATATCACAATATTGTCTACATATTTTGCTGGGATATATGATGTCCTCGGGGATGTGAGTTCCTCATAATACTTTGTTTATATATTGTAGATGCAAATTTCAGTTATTGTTCACATGAAACAATAGTCAAACATGAAATAATGTTTTCGGGTGTCTAGTCAGCCAAAACAGGCTAGGCAAGACTAAACATGCCCAAATATGATGGGGAACTGGCCGAGCAGTCCTATTATTCCAACAATAAACAAACTCATAAAACAGTCTAATATACACTGATCAGCCACAACATTAAAACCACTGACAGGTGAAGTGAATAACATTGATTATCTCGTTACAATGGCACCTGTCAAGGGGTGGGATATATTGAGAAGCAAGCGAACAGTCAGTTCTTGAAGTTGATGTGTTGGAAGCAGGAAAAATGGGCAAGCGTAAGGATCTGAGCGACTTTGACATGGGCTAAATTGTGACGGTTAGACGACTGGGTCAGAGCATCTCCAAAACGGCAGGTCTTGAGGGTTGTTCCCGGTATGCAGTGGTTAGTACCTTCCAAAAGTGGTCCAAGGAAGGACAACCGGTGAACCAGCGACAGGGTCATGGGCTGCCTAAGGCTCATTGATGTGCGTGGGGAGCGAAGGCTAGCCCGTCTGGTCCAATCCCACAGAAGAGCTACTGTAGCACAAATTGCTGAAAAAGTTAATGCTGGCGATGATAGAAAGGTGTCAGAACACACAGTGCATCGCAGCTTGCTGCGTATGGGGCTGCGTAGCCGTAGACCGGTCAGAGTGCCCATGCTGACCCCTGTCCACTGCCGAAAGCGCCTATAATGGGCACATGAGCATCAGAACTGGAGCAATGGAAGAAGGTGGCCTGGTCTGATGAATCACATTTTCTTTTACATCATGTTGCTTTGACACGTACCACCTACCTAAACATTGCAGAACAAGTACACCCCTTCATGGCAACGGTATTCCCTGATGTATTTCAGCAGGATAATGCGCCCTGCCACACTGCAAAAATTGTTCAGGAACGGTTTGAGGAACATGACAAAGAGTTCAAGGTGTTGACTTGGCCTCCCAAGTCCCCAGATCTCAATCCAATTGCGCATCTGTGGGATGTGTTGGAAAAACAAGTCCGATCCATGGAGGCCCCACCTCAAAACTTACAGGACTTAAAGGATCTGCTGCTAACATCTTGGTGCCAGATACCACAGGACACCTTCAGAGGTCTTGTGGAGTCCATGCCTCGACGGGTCAGAGCTGTTTTGGCGGTACGAGGGGGACCTACACAATATTAGGCAGGTGGTTTTAATTTTCCGATATCATCTGAGTTGAACCCAAAGAACTGTGAAACAGCTGCAGAAGCCTTCATTTTCATTTCCCTCACCTTTCCCTCAGAGTGGCTATTTCAGTGCTATTGGCGTACCTTGGCATTCATGCTTCTTGCATTTCTCATGATGACCATGCGCCTGGAAACTCCAGTGCTTAGTGGTACTGTAGGAAAATTCAGCTCTCCGCATCCCCCAACAAGTAAAAAACCACCAGAATTTGCCAGTAGTTCTGGTTCCTCTTTGTCCAGCCAGTCCTGGATGGAGGCACGTTTATATAAGTGCAGAACTATCCGTGTTGTTTCAAATTTAAGCTAATGCGTGACTCTCTAATGCGGCCAACGCGACCAGTTCTTTTTCCGCAATTACATCATTTTGACCGCGCGCACTTCGTAGCGTCAGTTTCCATGTGAAGCATGAACCAGCTGCAAGGGTCAGCACTCCAGCTCCAACTAGTGGTGCTGTTATACACAAGAGTTAATAAATAGTAAGCACTATGTGGTAATTTAATTGAAAACAGAACAGAAATGATATCATAGTATTGAATATGATAGTTTCAAATTTTCCAATACCCCAGTATATGATATCGGGATACTTCCCAGTCCTACTCCTACCTCCCAGTCCTACAAAGGATAATCTCGATGTGTAACACATTTCAGCCCCATTCCCCTATCCTCCATGAAGAATCAGCTGAGCACTTCTAATATCCAGGCCGATTCTCACCTGAGGCTCAGTTCACTGTTATTTCTCTGCCAGTTATCTAGAGATTCAATTCTTGGGTCTTTGTCTTCCTAAAGAACAAGAACCTGTCTGTAGTCCTTTAACTGTTAATCCGATATGGCTAAAAATACCCTCAAATTACAGTCTGCACGTTAACTTCATAGTCACTGTGTCAGGGTCCGAAATGCAGCAAGACAATTTCTCTTTGTCAGATAAAGTAATAAGGGTCACCCGCCACACTGACCGGTGACTTGTTGAGACGATACCGTTTGAATGTACAGTATTTGGTATTTGCCTGTTCTAAAACTTTTTCTCTTCTGACCCCCCTATACGCTCTCTGACAATGAGCCAATCAAAGCAAAGCACCAGTTTTCAGTATATAAAGGGTGTGGGTAGAATGGAACATGTCAGATATGACAGCAGCCGAGTCAAACGTGGTAAAGTGCATTTATTAGAGTAGTCCAGTGGGGAAATACTAGGGAAACATCCTTATTTGATAAGAGAAAAAATGAAGGGTAAATATGGCCTCCACTCTGCCCAGTATTGTATTGCCGAGACCCATCTCCCCCAGTGAGTCAACAGGTCTATTGGAGCCTGGGGCCAAGGAGAAGCTTCTTGCAGTCTCTCAGTATCTCTTGCATGACTGATCATGTGGCATTGTTCCCCCTTCTTTCGAACATAAAGAGCTTCTTCTCCCTGTACTGCTACATCATATTGGTTTTGTTATGTTTTGTATGCTGTTTGCTGGGCTCGTCATTTATTTGTCTTTTTGTTTTCTAAAATATTAAGTTGAAACTGTATATTAGTGATGGCTGTTTTTTCCAGGGTGGGGTCCTCTTTGTGAAATCTGATGTTAGTCAATAGTACCCCCTCTCTCTAGCTGTGACTGTGTCACGCATCGTAAAATTGAATGAGCATGCATTTTCTTGATAGGAGGATAGGGCAAATAGCACTAAGTGTGAAAATCTCAAGAAAATAAACAGCCTGTATCCAAGCTTCAGGCAGATGAGAGTGGACAAGAGATACCTCAGTGGCTACAGTACATTTACATGCATGGAGAATTCTGTTCTTAACCCAGCTACTCAACACGGTTTTGGGTTGACACATTTAAACGTCATAACTCGATTACAATGACCCGGCTAAGCTCATACTCCCATTATATTAACTGTGGCATGTAACCATCTTACTCCCTTCACTTTTTTTTTT
>OOFE01050557.1:24944-52145 GCA_900323365.1 Monocentris japonica
CACACAACTGCCGCTCACTGGATATTTTCTCTTTTTCAGACCATTCTCTGTAAACCCTAGAGATGGTTGTGCGTGAAAATCCCAGTAGATCAGCAGTTTCTGAAATACTCAGACCAGCCCGTCTGGCACCAACAACCATGCCAAGTCACTTAAATCCCCTTTCTTCCCCATTCTGATGCTTGGTTTGACCACGTCTACATGCCTAAATGCATTGAGTTGCGGCCATGTGATTGGCTGATGAGCTATTTGTGTTAACAAGCAATTGAAAAGGTGTACCTAATAAAGTGGTCGGTGAGTGTATGTGTTTGATGATGATGAAACTATCGAAACGTTTGTCAACCTTTTTTCCTTATCATTTAGCAGTGTGCAGGTTTTCTTCTCCTCTGCTTGTTTAGACGTTTGTCCTTTAGACCAACGCACCTGCATGTATATGTTTGTATGGACTACACTTGAGCGCGACATGCCTCTCTACGTTTTGTGAACAAAAGAGAAAGGGGTACTGTGTTTGTGTGTGTATCCTGACTCACAGTAATGATGTCGTTCTTCCTGAAGCCCAGTTCATCGTCATCATGCCGCTCAAAGTCCAGCAAGGCCTTGGCCCGTCTCCGTCGGTTGCGGGACACCACCAGGAAGTTCTCATGGTCCCGCTGGTGGCTCTCCATGGAGTAGTCAGGAGTCAGGTCCTGGAAAGAAGGAAACACAGTCAAATACACAGTCAAAATGGATAACTGCTGGGCTGGGTACCTACAATGGATTAACTTGACTTAATCAGGACCAACCCATTCTATACAGTATGACATGCTAGCAGTTGAGGGGAGTGATTCAGGATGTGGACTCACGGTGCTGGAGTGACGTGGGTCCAGACAGTGGAAGTGCTCTGCAGTGCGGGTTATGGCCTCTCGCAGGGCAGCCACCAGCTCTGTCTGCTTGATGTTCTTGGACTTGAGGACGTCCGCCTCGTCCTCCCCGAACAGCAGGGAGCTCAGGGTGGACTTCCTGCGCAGGGACTGTCTCCTCACCACCTGAACAGACAGACACACAAACATAGAATATACACTTTTTATTTTTTTTTTAAATCAAAACATAAAAAAAAACAGGCAGACAGCCCTCCAAGTCAGGGGCTTTTCATAGCATAACATTCATTCGGCATCTAACCATAACTGGTTGCAGCTTGCACATCTTAAACACAAAACACTACCAGAGAGTTAAGGTTTGTTTTTTTGACAAAACCAATGTGGCGGTTATGCATGATATTTCAAGCCACTGGTTTTGCTCAGGCTACAGTGACTGACCTTGTTGAGGTTGGCATTGAGTGTCCCGTTGTTTCCATTGTTGAGCTGGGCCTGTTCATTGAGGATGTAGGCCAGGTGCTTGTGCCGGTGAGCCTCCAGTGTTTCCTGGGACAGTGTCCCCGCTAGCCTCATAGCCTCCCCCAAAACTGCAGGCCCATCTCTCAACTGGCTGGGCAGGTCTGACAGCGTATTGAAGATGGACGCCGAGTTCTCTGATGATACTAGCTCCTCCTCCTGGGGTTGCGGAGTCAATTTCATATTGATAATATTCTTAATATATGTTTCTTTTGGCAACATTAGTGTTGTATGATGTTGGTATGAAATAGCATAATCTTTGCATTAGTAGGCACTATAGTAGACATCAGCTATATTAAGATAGCAAAAGAGGGAAAGTGGAGACACACAGAGAGAGTAATACGGCCATAAAGATGGTAACTAAATTATTAAATTTAAGTCAAATCAACCAAGTGATTGCTGGAGAGGCTGCCAAATCAAAGCCACAGCGACGATAAAAAAAATCCAAAAATACAGGTTAAACTGTATCAGAGTCAAGAATGAGGAAGTGGCAGTGTAGTGTAAGTACCTTAATTTTGAGCATGCCCAGGGTGACCTGGAAGAGCACCAAAGAGCCCTGGTAGAAGAGCAGGTCCCAGATCCTCAGCAGCAGGCGGATGTCCACCACACTGGCAAATGATGTCAGGAACCAGTGCAGCGTGATCAGCGACAACTCTGGATGGAGGGAGAAAGGTAGTTTTCTCATATATATATTGCTCATATCATTCTATTTTTTTCCAGCATATATATTGTTTTATATTCAACTTATTTTTCATACAACTTTCCTTGTCTCAGTATGTTCTGCTGCTCTTATTTTGCACCAACCTGCATGCATGTTATAATTATTATCTTTTCATATTTTCCATTCAGATATTTTCAATTAATACATTCTAGCTTTGTAACTGCCAGTTGCATTATGTTTAATATTTATGTTTTATAAGTTTCATCTTATCTTAACTCTCTATCCCATCTTCCCTTTACATTCTCTTGCTTCACTCGTCACCAAATCATTGCCCATGCAAAGGCTGGCTCTCTCACTCCTCTAAAGCCTAAACTAAGCCCTAGTCAGCTCTTCCCCCCTCCTATCACACATACCCTCTTTTAACCTTGTCCATATCATGCTCCTGCAGGAGACTGGTAGTTGGTGAACATGTATTGAGCTGTCACTCACTCCTTCCCCAATCCCTTCCCCCATCCCCTTATCCTCCTCTCTCCCATTACCTATAACATGCACTTGGGGGCAGGCAGGTACTCCAATACTCACCCATTCCCCATCCCTTCCTCTTGCATATTTTGCCAGATGCAGTCAGGGGCGGGTAAGTATTGAGGGATCTCTCGCCCCTTAAAAACATACAAACAAAAAAAAAAAAATTCTCCCCTTTACCCTTCCCACCTTTACCGATGTCATGCTCCTGCAGTAGGCGGTCGAGGGCAGGTAGATACTGGACAATGAGCTGGCGGAGAACCCTCTGGTCCGTCTGGACGCCCAGCAGGGTGGAAGAGAAGTAGGATGGGGGGAGGAGGTCTTCAATCAGGGCACACATCATCCACAGCACATCCTCCTCCTCAAGAAAGAGCAGGAGGCAGGAAACCACCTGGGGGGACCAGGGAGTCAGGATCACAGTAAGGGTAGGGGGAAGAGACAAAATGGGGGGAATAAAGGAGATGGAAAAATATGAAAGAAAAGGTCAAATTGAGTGTGTGTGTCTGTGTTGAGTGAGCCTGCTGGTAAAATGGAGTTGTGTGTGGCAACATCAGGTTCTGTGTTCTCACCATGCCAGTGCCCTGACAGTACCCTATGTCTGGATAGAGCCAGGCCAGGCCTCTCAGTACCCGCCTCAGCCTGGGCACGCCAACACTGGTCAGAGTACTGAAACACGCATTGGACGGCATGGTCCGTAACAGGTCCTTCTCTATCTGAGGGGCAAACAGAGGGAGAGAGGTCATTATTAAGGAAAACAGCAAGGACAAACTAGCAAGGGAGTGTTGGAGCTGGACTTAATTACCATTGGGTACACCAGATTTAAACCTGTTAAATCCACATGTGTGCTAGGGGTTGTAGAGGATTATGGAATCCATGTGGATTATGTGCACATATGTGCCTATTTATGCTTTACCTGTTTAGCTGTGGTGGTGTCATCGTTGGAGCTGTTCTTTATGATTTCTCGGTAAGCAATCTCAGAAGTTCGCTTCTTCTGCAGGGCCCCAGACAGACGCATCCATAGCTAGTAGAGAGAAAATAATGAAAAAGAAGTTTGTGTACTCTGTATTGAGATTGATGATTAAATAAATGTACACCAAGACAACTGTGAAAAGAACTTTCTGTTCCCTTGCAAAGTGGCTTAATAATAGATACATTCATTTATTAAAACATTTCTCAAGGAGCAAAGACAAACAAAGCAATTACAACTAATCTGTAGCGACCTGTGGCCTGTTGCCTCATAAATCTCTTCTACCATTGTCCACAGCTCGAAAAGTGACCTGGAAGTATTTTAACCCCATGCAAACCACTTCTAGTATTCCTTTAGTATTCCTTTATTTAGCACATCAGGATAGTTTAAAATGCAAAATATGCACAAATATGATCAAATATGTAGTGTTGTGCAAGGAAGACCAAAGAAACCCCAAGGGACTTACTGAGCCCCAGGCTCCCCTAACCAGATTGACACTGTGTTATTGATATTTGGGTTTCGGGTTTCAACAGTCAAGGATAGAAAAGCAAGTAAAAGAAAGAAAGAGAAACAAAGAAGAAAAAAAACCCAAAACAAACAAGAAAGAATAAGTGGAGTGACACAGTCACTTTGCTGTTTGTTGTTTCCCCGTAACCAAAGATTGGCACAACTAGTTCTCTCCCGCTGTGCTAGTCTACCTACCTGTGGCCTCATGCTGTGAGGTATGCCGCCCAGCACCAGGGAGCGCAGACGCTCAGAGCGTGGCAGGACGGGGGCAATGAGATCCCAGGTCAGGTCGCCCACCGTGTGGTTGTGGGTAAACTCTAGGTGGGCCTGCCAGCGCAGTCGCTGCTGGGGGTCCTCACGTTGCGGTGAGCCTTCACTGCCCAGCCAGGACCTGGGCTCCTCACCATCTGAGAGTAAGATAGAGAGGAGAATATAATCGAGAGTTTGGTGCAAAATGACATTTTGGCGCAAAATGAATATTATATATCACTGGAAAGCTCTTGATGAGCTCTATCTGGTGGTCAAAATAATACATCTATAAACATAAACAACATTAAAAAAGGGGGAAAGACAAGTGAAAACCCTTGATCACTCATGCCAGTGCAACTTTAGGATCAACAGATATAAACAATTAAAAATCTAAATGCAACGGGATCAATAAATATAGATTATGAAACTCAGCATCATTTTTTTTTTTACATTGTTGGAGAAATGTAAGTGCGTGGCTTACCTTCACTGTCCATCCTGAAGCCAAATTCATCATACTGGAGCTCAGATTCCTCTGAGGGGTCCTTCTGTAGAGCAAAACATGTAAAAACATCCAGGATTTATTGAGCAACATCTAGATGGTGTTTGAGAGAAACCCTGCTGGAGATGTCTGAGGAAGCTCTTCTGAGGAAAACAAATTACCACATAGCAGATCACATCATGCTGTGACGCTTGGAAGGCAGTTCAAAGCCTTTTCTCTCGTTATCTATATGGTTATCCTACACAGATCTGTCTTAGCTTATAATCTGTTTTTTGTTGTTGCGGTTTTGTTTATTTTGAAATCACGTGTTTTGTTTGTTTTTTAATCTCTTTTTTTTTTTTCATTACATTTTTTTTCAGCATCAGTTTTAATCACCAAACTTACACATAATAGACATTGTTTTTCATAGAACACTATGAAAAACATTTGGAAAATGAAAAATCAACTCACCTGATGGTACTTGGCCAAGATGTCCTGGGGCCACATGCTGGGTGTGAGAGCTGAGAATGGCCCACCAGGGGCCGGTGTGTAGCTACCTGGAACAGAGAGAGATTGATGAGATATTAACTGAGATTCAAAGAGTAAAGGTTATAGGTTATGGAGAAATTGGAGAGACAAAACTAAGCAGGCTGAAAGCAGAGAGAAGAGATATATTAAAATAATATACACTCTAAAACAGAATTTGCATGTTATTCCTGCAATCTCATGTCATTGTAGATTTGTGGACATGAACAAGTCGTACTTTTGCTTTTCAAGGGCCAGGTTGTAAGTTACTGAAAAGTACAACCCTGCTAGGCAGTACAACAATTGCTGGGAAAAAATGTTACACTATCCATTATGGCAACATGTCAATTTACAGGCATTTTTGTCCTTTGTCCTTTTTTGTGAAAAGCCTGTGAAAAATAGCTCCATCAGCAATATAAATGACACTTTCAGTGGTTAATTTCAGCGTAAATATACCATAACATCAATCATGTACATTTCAGATCAAGTATTTATCATTAACCTGCAATTACAGGTCTAGTTACATGTTAATGTATTGGTAAATTCATCTGAACATTTTAATAATTTAACCTCAATTGCTCAATAATTCCACTCACCTTACAGTTTCTTTATAGACAAATATACCAATACTGACCTGGAAATATCTGAATAACCTTTGATATATGTGACACTAAATAATCAATCAATCAATCAATCAGTCAGTCAATGTCTTCTTGGAGTATGGTTTTAGAATCATGCCCAAGTAAAGACTTATAAATTAATTTAAGTTGAGTAATGTTTAGAAAAGTTTGAGTAATTTAGGATCTGAATTGTCTAAGATCATAACCGTTCTGTTTTAGGGTGAAAATACACTTAAAGCAAGATCTACTATCCAGTACAGACCATGGAAGAGGGGAGCGAGAGGATTTAAAGGGACGTGTAGCAGGGTCAGATCATTCTAATTAGGTCTATATCATTTATACTCGGGATAACGGCAGAAATCAATTTGAGCTTTTCATTCGTTTAACACAGAAAAATGGACATTTAATACAAAAGTTGTTTTCAAGATTCAACTACATCAACTACTTCAACTATTTTTATAAATCCTAGCTTTTGCTTTGAATACAATTTGGATGAAGAATTGCACCTTTTTTGTAAAAACAAAGCAAACAGCCAAACCAAAGAACAAATGCGTCAGCAAAGAGAAAGGTGGTAGCCCAGTCTATACCTGACATGCTGTTGGGTAGTAGAGTGAATGGCGTCTATTTGCAGAGGCAGCAGCCACTCCAGCGGAAGAAGGTCAGCAGACAGTACGCACTCTGGAGAGAGGAAGAATCGAGGACGAGAAGACAATGGAGTGGCGGTTAGTCAGCATCAAGGGACCTGTTGACTTAATGGTGCAATGGCAATCCATCCAAGGAGAAAGCTCTGGACAATTTACTGGCCTTCAAACCTTAACTTAAAGCCCGCAGAAGAGCAGAGCTTGAGTGATATTGAGAGAGAGGCAGGCAGATAGAAAGAAATGGGGGAGGTTCTTTGGCAGTATGTCTTGTCTCATGGCCATATGACTGGCTGCACTGCTTACCGGAGGCTATTTACCTCACTTAACCTTGCGTGTGCTTGTGTCTCCATGTGCATTTGTGTGTTCATAGGGTGATTTCTGTCTGTTTTTGGACAATCACATGTACATTTGAAAATAATAAAACACAAAGAACAGAAAAAAAGATGACAAACAAAAACACAACTGAATTCAATAGCAACTAAATGGCAAAACACAGCAAGGAGGAAAACAGGATCACAAAAGGTGGAATTCCTATGTCTAATGACGATTCCTACTTTTTTGTCTTATATTGATCACAACCCCAATGGCTGTGTGCAAGACGAAATTATGATAGAAGTCAGTAGAGTTCCTTTCTGCCTATTTTTTCAGTGTGTCTAAATATCACATACACCACACAAACACTGCTGTCTTTAATCTTCCAGGCTAAACTCATGACATGGCTTGCTTCTGTGGTGGTTAGAGGGAAAACCGAAGGAACCATAACATAATGAACACACTTCAGAAGGAAGAATAAAAGGAAGGCCAAAAAGAAGATTCATCACTACCATGTGTCTTGGGGAATACTTCTACCTCAGTTGTAGGGACCTCTGCCTTTTCAAATAGTATAAAGGCTTTTGGACAGAGTTTGACTGCAGACTACAACAGTTTAGCTAGTAGTCTGGTTATTAGTGGAGCCAAGATATAACCTCTACAGCAGAGGTCCTCAAATCCGGGCCTCGGGGTCCAGAGTACTGCTGGTTTTCTATTCTGCCAGGTAGTTTCCATTCTAGCCGTCTAATCAAGGATTGATTAAGACCTGGGATGCCAGGTGAATGCAATTAACTTCCTGGTCGGAGAGAAAACCAGCAGCACTCTGGACCCCGAGGCCTGGATTTGAGGAACTCTGCTCTACAGTATTCACAATGGAGGAAGTTAGGGGTGGGCGGTATACTGCTTTCGTCACCGGTGCCATGTTCTGCCACGACATGGATTTTGCAATACCGTCAGCAATACCGTCATTACCATGATAAATGTTTTGGCATATTAAAAATAATAATAAAGCGTCAGTTTTGCCAGAGAGAGCATGCACCGCTTCTCCAGATGCAAGTAGGCCTATTGCAAATGCACTGGCTATTCTCTCTCATTGTAAAATTTAATTTCATTAAGTTTTTACAACCGAGTCCGCGCACCACAACGCACCAACAGCGCACACCAAGCACAACATAGAGGATCCACTGAGTGCATTTCTCTGTATACTGGACAGGGGTACAATGATGACAGCTTGCGCTAATTTCTATCTCCAGTCGTGGTGGATCAGATCGCTCAGCTTTACTCTGTAAAAAGGGGCTACCCGTGGCCCGTGTTCTGCAACATTCTGGACCTCCCTGCAATCAACGTGCACATCTTGTATAAGAAATGCACAGGGAACAGCATCACCCGAACTGCCTTCATCTTCCGGCTGGTCAAGAAGCTGAGAGAAGACCACATGCGCGTCAAGGCCAGTCTGACCGCGTTATATTGTAATAATAACTATTATTCATTAATGATTCATATCAAAATTAGCCAAATGATATTGTATTTTGTTTACTCTATGTAGTCTACATGATTATTATTGTTTGTCTATTTTCTAATGTTTAATTATTATTATTTAGTTATTTTCTGAATATTATGGGATTTTATGGGATTTTTATTGTGTGCCATTTTGTGTCGGGCCACTGATTCCTGCAGCCAATAAATGTTTTTATTTCGTTTATTGTGTCATGTCTATATTGAAATACATATCCTAATAGTTGTTCTATCTGATAGAATAGTGTAAAATACTCTATTTTAGCATTGTCAATATTGCAAACTGTTCAGCTTTGGTGCGGCCGTGCCGTGAAAGGCTACTGCGCACAATGAAGAAAGCCTAGAGCAAAGCCGTGAGATCCAGCCTGCTTCACATTGTCGCCTATAGCCTAACACTTTAGTGGGCTGAACATGGCGCTATAATCCTGGTGGTCCTAGTGTTTCTTAAGATATGTTCCCTTACATTGCCAATAGAGTGAAAAGATGTAGAATCATGTTTTGAGTGGAGTATCTCTTTTAATTTTGTAATACCGTGATAAAAATTTTAGGTCATATCGCTCACCCCTAGAGGAAGTACAGTGCATCTGTATCTTGTAAAAAAAAAAAAAAATGTCCTTATTGTGGTGTTGTACATTACTTTTAAAACATTTCCTTGTTTGTGGAGTACATGGAAAGCATGCATTGTGTGAGGGTTTGAAAAACACAGGCATTTCTTATGGATTTTAATTAAGTACAAAGTTGCCATCCAAGCAAAATTTCCAAGAACAAATGTAACAAGAAAATTACAGGAATTGTCCTTGTTTCTGGTATGGCTTAATTAGTGCTAAATACAAAAAAATATACATCAGCATAGCTTAAGTTGGGCTGTTACAAGCAAATTGCAATGGGTTGAAACAAATCATGGCCTCTTAATTAAGCTCTCTAACTACCATTCATACTTTTCTATGCATGCATCTGTGCCTATGATGTGTTGTATTGATGGTGTGCTAAATAGAAAATCAACAGGTGTCCGCAAGCATGATGCGATTACTGTCGGATAGGGACGATGTTTGTGTGAGTGTGAACAGAAACTGGAGGGTTAACCAATGATACAAAGCGTGAAATGTCAGTCTAGTCGTAGACAAGCAGTCTTGCACAACTCTCTCCACAGACTCAGAGTTGACTATAGGCTATCTCAGCATCTCAGTGTGGTGTAAATCAATAATGATGATCAGATTAACAAGGTCAGACAGCCACTTTCATTTACTCTCCTTCTATCAGGGTTGAAAGGTAAATGTGGTGGTTAAATGACAGGTGGTGGAGGAAAAATACACAAAATTCATGGTTCAGTAGATTCTTTGACACTGAACCTCACATTCTTGGTACTGTAGCTAAACGTGTCAGTGACTGGTGGTTACAGTCATTCCTGAGAAAATAATTCTCCCACTGACAAATAGAAAATATTTTCTCATGTATGAAACTTACAGTACCCGGAAGGTATTTTTTTAAGTAGATAAGGTTACAAACTAACCTACCAAACAAAGCTTACTGCCTTAAAACTGATTTAACAATCATCAACCACCAATTTCACCTTTGGTAGCCCACAAGTAATTACAGTTATGCTATTATATAAATTCATTTTTCATGTGATAGTATTATTACATGGCAGTACAATCACTATGGACAAGACTTTTCTCAGTGTTCTGAACACAACCACCAGAGGGCGACATGATGACTCTCCATTGAGAAGATCATCCACACCAGGATTTCATGATATCAAGTCTAGTTTCTACTGAGATCAGAAGCCCATGCAAGCAAGCGTTAGCAAATTACAAAGTGTTCATTATCTGTTGATGGCACAGCACAGCACGATCGTCTGCAAAAACAATCATAAATCATGTGACATAACAGCTAATTTAAGTGCTTATTCATTTATCAATTCACAGAGCTTTCTGGAGATTGATGCAGCATTACTGAATAAGCCAAGGCGGCAAAGCAGTGCTAATTAGCTTCACTAAAAGCTATCATTAAGTTGTCTGCTGGCTATGACTAAACCAAAGACTGACATCTATCATTCAGCATCACTAGATACCTAGATACACTAGATGCCTCTGCATTGAAGTGGTTTCCAACCTTTTCTTTGTGTTAGCTGCAGGCCTTTTGGAAGCCTTATATTAAAGGTAGGTGGAGTTTCAAGATGTTCTGCAACCAGCCAGTAGATCACAATAGAGAAACCATCTCTCCCAGGACTTCCCCAATATGGAGCTTGGGTTGCTGTATATGAGACGACTATTCCAATAATGCCAGCCAACATAGCCATGTGATGGTAAAACAATAATAAAACAATAATTTCCACAATAATGATGTTATATCACGATATACAGTACTGTGCAAAAGTCTTAGGCACCCAAGACATTTTTATCTAAATTTGTTCTTGGAAGTTTATTGTTTTGTTTTCAGTGTGTCAGTAGAAAAGAGCAAATTCGAGATTTTCAAACGTTAATTTTCCCAAAAATTAAATGTTACAGAGAAAGTTTTGTTTCACGGAATTATTTTACATGTGCCTAAGACTTTTGCACAGTACTATATATTAAAAAAAAACTCTGAATTGAAACTACCAGTACCGATATGAAGCCAATGTGAAGTTATGATCATAACTGAATGCAATTATATTAGTCATCTTCAAAATGAATAGATTCAACAGACATTTGTTCATTGAGAGTGCTGTTCACTATGACAGTAAAAAAAATGCACTGTAATAAAGTGACGTAAGTAAATCAAATCAATATTGATTAGACACTAATAAGATTGAACAGATGTTTCAGCAATGGCTAAATTTACTGTGACAGTTTTCAGGGTCTGTGGCTATTGACCTTTAGATCAGTGTTAGATTGTAGGTCCGGTAGGCCGATAATAATGAAACGCTATATTTAATAATTGAATAATTTCATGATTATGAATTGAGCATAATAGCAAGAGACATTCAACAAGGCATTTTACCTACACCTCAATCAATTACACAATGTAAGTAAACCTATAGCTGCTTAATACAGATAAACTGCCTCGTTTATTGAAATATTACAAATAGCCTATTCACAAAAATTAATTGACATTTCATAGAATATTATAAGCCTTCTAGCTCTGTGAGCTGCTAATGTATTTCAACAATTATTTGTGTACAGGTAGTCAGAAAAACTATGCTACTGGACAGGAGTGCAGCTCTGAAATGGAGCCAGTCAAACTTTTAGCCTCAAAGTCCTTGATCAATCTATTCAAAAAGCAAACATCACAAAGAGCATGCAATTTCATTGTTTTCTTTGCTTACCGTCTCAAATGTTGTTTGATATGAGGTCTGCAGTTGATTTAACCTAATCTCACCTGCATGTTGTACCTTGACAAGTGGTAATTTAAAACAGAAAAGCCACACAGCTTTGCATATTGCTGTTGCTGGAATATTCTGCACATCAGTTTAAAATGATAAACAACACCATCAACAAGAGTGTATGCTTCTGATTAGAAAGACTTGATGTTGTGGGGATAATTTAGGCTACAGAGAACCCATTTCTCCTGTCAAATTGTACTCTTTTGAGGGGTGGGAGGGGTGTGAGCATTGTTCCTAGCAGCTGTCAATCAAGCACTTGAAATGCGCCTCATATTCTGAAAGCGTACCAGAGAATTTTTTTGTGTGGATGAAATATTTCCTTTGGCTAATAAAGTATTATACTAGTAAAGTATTTTAAGAGGGATATTTAATAGCATTTCTGGTGTGTGGAAATCTAGCCTGAAATCTGAAAAATAGCATTTTATCACAGTATTCACAACATGTCTAAATTCATATCATGGTATGACGTTATCCAGCTATACACTTTTATACTAGTACACCACCCACCCCTAATAATTGGTGATTTGATTTTTGAAAATGGTTACCACTTTTCTGTTGGTTAACTGGCCATGGCCTTAGAAATCAGGCGGGCCCCTAGATGAGCGTTCACCTCATTAGAAAGGTGAAATAAATAATGTAGTAGCCCAACACAAAGTATTCAACTCTGTCTCTGCAGTGCTTCAACCTTAATAGAGCCGTTTACGGTCCCTCTGAGCCAATCATTATCTTCTCCTCTCATTGCAATAAAGGCTGGTTACAGCCCTCTGTGGCCCTGGCAATGGTGGCCACAGTTATCTTAAGTGTATCAGCTAGCTTACAATTGGTCTGGCATGCATGACTATGCACATGTAAAAAAAACACAAGCAGAGGCACACCAACATCCACATAGAGCAGGATGTGACACCCCAATGTGTTGCTGTCCGAATACTTTTTGAGCTCACAGACTATACTGGCAGCTACCCTGATTATTGGAAAGTCACACTCCCAATTATCAGTATTACAGTCAAAAATCAGTCAGGCACTAGTGTAGGAGGAGAACTTTCAATGCTATCACATATTATGTTTAGTACCCTCCATGGCAACAATTCACAGCAACAAATTCCTGGAAAAAGACCCCCCTGTCATCACTTTGAAGACATAAATATGCAACAGCAGGAGTTCCATTTTGTAGAGGAAACTACAACATGTGGCAGGGAGAGAGGACACTGTTAGCAATACAAGCACTGACAAATCACACACAAACATACACAGCCAGCCACAATAGCGTAATAATCATAGCCTGCCCAAGAGGCTCACCAGCATGCAAACACACCACCAAAGTTATTCATTCCAGCAGCAGGCTTGTGGCATCTGAAGAGGGATTTAGGACTTAAGAGAGATGAGAAATCAATTTCAAGTTTGGAGGCTGGCCAGGCAGCTCCAAAGCTAGCTCTGTGTGTAGCTCAGGGAGAACTGGAATTTTGGAGCAGCTCTTTTACAATGACACCAACAGCCTAATCACCTGCCAAGAAAGCCAACGTGATAGAATACCTCCTGAACCCAGTTCCATATCTTGACATTCTCACTGGAAAATACTACTACAGCAGACGGATGAAACTGGCTGGTTAAAAGTACAAACCGTGGCTGTTGCTGTCTAGTCCGATCATCAGACACAGACTTGTCGGTTGCATCCGAGTACCTTAACAGATTCTCCAGTGAAACTATCTTGTTAGGACCAGGTAGCTTAAACACCATTATGTCACATAACCTATACGTACACCCTGAAGAACCAAACCCTTGCTGTTGACTTAGTTGATGACTCTAGTGTGCTTATGATAAGGATTCTTCCTACCTCCTCTCTGCATGAGCACAAAGAAGCCTTTTCCTTTGATGAGGAGAGGCTCTGCTGACCTGTGTTTGCACACAATGGTTAACAGCCTGTGGCAATGAAAGCAAAGATCAGGAAATCCTACTGTATAGGCTGGGCGTGTGGTGTGTGTGTCTAAGGCTAAACCATTCCCTTCTAGACAGAGTTTCCAAAACCTTGTCGCTCAATATTTTGGGAACACCCAAAAGTGTTTTCTTTTTGATTTTCCTTTGTGAGTGTATTTGTGTGTTTTGCCGCCCCCCCCCAGACACTTCCTTTAGCTGGCCCTCACAGTAACAACAACAATGGTGAGTCATGTTTCCCTCTGGTAAACCCACACACACACACACAAGTACATCAGAGAAAGGCTGCCTCATGCCCCACTGAGTTGTCTTTGGCTGAATAATGATCGACAGGCCTGCATTTTCTTTGGCAGACTGAGTCACACACACACGCAGCCACGTGTCACATCCATCCATTCACTCACTGTCTCATTTACACACTGAGGCATGTGCTACTGTGGTGAACAAGAATGTCACTTCCTCAAGAGCACTGAAATAAGAAGATGATCTCGGGAAATCCCAAATCCACAGCTTTCCAATGAGCTTAGAGAAAAAAAAACACTGCTTTGCAGGGTAAAAGGGTTTTACAACAACTTAAAGCTCTGGATCAAACATTCTAGTTTTAAGCTGAGCAACCTTCTGTACCACAGCTTTACATCCGCAACAAGCCACTACAGACATAGCACGCAGCAACAGGTGGTTCTATTGGGTTTGGGAAAACTGAAGAAAGCATAGCATTAATCATATGATAGGGTGTGGCACACTGGCAGTCTTTCACACTTATTTGAGCTAGAGAACACACTCTATATCATACATATACACACACACACACACACACACACACACACACACACACACACGCACCAATACAGCCTAAACAGTACAATACCATTCCTCTATTTTCCAGATGTCACTGTTACACCTTGTCGCAGTTGGTGCAGGTAAGATAGGTTAGTTGTTGGCAAGCTGGTGTGGTGGTGGTGGATCGCACGTTGTCATGGAAAGTATGAGTTAACAAGTTATGACAGCAATATCCTTATCACTTACGCAAATGGTAATAAAGAATATCATATGTCGTTAGCCACCCTACGTCATACCAGCTGACGTAGGGTTGAAGTCAAAAGGCTAGAAACTGAACATTATTGGGCTGTTTAACGACAACGCGTTTGGCCTACTGAATTTCTAACAATATTAGTAGTTTTCCTACCAAATGCAAACCATAAGCTAGGACGTTAAACTAATAACGTTAATACCCGTCTCAGGACTCACTGTATTCACTGCGAGTAATCAGCTGTTAGACATACGGGATGCCGTTAGCTAGCTAGCTACATTTGTTGTGCAGTGAGCAATAGCTTGCTCGCTAACTTACCGTGTCATTATTGGAATTTAAGCAGACGGTTATGATTTCTGACGGATGTACCTTCGTTATTTGGAAAAGGAAAGCAACATTTGTTATGCCATCTTTCCTCTTGAGTTCGCTTCTCTGTTTTGCGTCATGCACCTGCTAGCGACGTGTATCTCCCTCGTATCCATACGCCCCTGAATGTTTTTTCATCCTGAGAAGTAGTTCCCGATCCCGGAACTACACGTTTCGGAGCATATCCTTCCGCATTGGAGCAGACGAATGACGTGGATACGTCGTTTAATTTGTTTCATTCATTCGTCCATTCATTCATGCACAAAAACACAATGTTTTAGTGCAAATGAATTAAAATGTTTCAAGATTAAATAGGGTTTGAGCATGGAGGAGCTACCCATAAAATACTTTATAAAAGAAGCCAAGCTGTTGTTTCTGGATAAACAGTGTCATAGGATTAAGGTAGAGCCAAGTTTTCAGTCACGGTAATGATAAATTGTCAGTCATTCAAGTGAAATTATTTTGAGACAAACGTCCTTGAACTTACCCTTTTTCTCCACCAGATGTCTCTATTGCACTTAGGCACACGTTCTACACTCAGCCATTGACAGAAAGCCCTACAGCATCTCTTCACTTTATTACAGCTCTGCGGACCAGCCCTACACCCGCCCAACCCCCAAACCAGACACACACACACACATACGCACACACACACACACTGTGTAAGATGCTTTAGACCGGATGTAATAGCAGTCTTATATGTGCTCCTGCATTACAAACTGGCCTGAAGGGACAGCAACCCCGTGCAATCTAAGGGTAGTTAAGGTACAATGAAGGCCAGCCAAAATGGGCTTTAGAACCACATGATCAGCTATCACCTATCTTTGAGGAGATTCATGCGTGACAGGATGAGACGCTTTGATGCTATAGCTGTAAAATCTGTGCCGTGGGAAACTCGATTTCAATCCCTTGTTCTGAGAATGAGATTGTGTGCGTGTGTGTGTGTGTGTGTGCGCGTGTGTGCATGCATGAACACGAGTGGTGTTGCATAGCCTCCTGACTCAGCAGCCAATCCCTTTAGAATACTAATTACTTAGTGTCTCGCTCCATCCTCACCTATTACACTCTCCATCCCTCTTTCTCCTCTAATCCATCCCTCGCTCCATACATCCTACACCCATACATTTCCTCTTTTACCCTGCATTTCCCACCATCTTTTTTTTTGCTCCCTCTCTCTCTGGCACACACATCCAAACCATGTATTTTTTTGGTTTGTTCTTTCTCTCAAAATCTCTCCTTCACCCTACATACCCGTTCCCTCAATCTCTCTCTTCCTCTGCTCCTATAATGCCCTGTCCTCTGCCTCTGCCCTCTGACACATCAGTATGACGCCAGTCCGTTTATCGTTCACTCTGTTGCATTGCTTGCATGCTCGGCTCACTGCAGGCTCACTGCCAGTGTGAGTCATATCATTAAAAATGCTGCCGACAGAATAACTTTCTCCTCTCCCTACAGGGGACCTTAACCACAGCTTGCTGGCCAAATAGCCCCACAATATGGGGTGATGTGAGTTGGAGTATACGTGTGTGTGTCTCTTTTCTTTTTACGTGTCCCCCTCTGCCTCTCCTCCAGTGTTTTTCTATCTCGTGCTCCTCATCATTATTGATGGAGAGATGTGCACTGTTAAGCAAGCCCTGTATCCTACACTGCAGTTGCTCTGACGTCAGATTGAGGGAGAAAGGGATAGAGGGAGATGCCAGTGGAGAGATGACGGAAGAGACAGAGAGAGAGAGAGAGAGATGGTGGGAGGATAGGCGGGAGAGGGAGGGGAGAAAAACAAAGCTGCTATAAGGAGAGTGAATAAAGATAAAGGAGGCAGCGCGAGGGACAGAACCAAGGAGATGTATGTGTGCAAAGGAGCAAAATCATAAAGAAAAGGGTAATGCAAGGAATAGAGGACAGGGGGTGAAGTGAAAGGAGGGAGCTAGGATGGGAGAGAGGAGAGAATGGGTGGCAGGAGAGAGGGGAGGAGAGAAAACGTGGGCTGAAAGAGGGATGTTTCATATAAAGCGACAGAAACCTCAGAAGGCTCGCTGCCTTGTTGCGAGTGTGTTTTTTGTCAACTCAACCACTGTGGGGTAGGGCAGACACATACAAGCACAGACATGCAAGTGTTTTAATGTTCACTGGTTCAGCTGAATCAGCAGGTTGCTGTCAGTTAGAGGACAGAAGAAAAGAGAAACAACCACTCATTCACGCTGAATCAATTTGCTGCAGTCACACGCTTTTTTTTCAGGACAGAAGATAGCGCTGTTGCATTTCATCTGACAAGATACAATCAACTGCATTTTTGTGCCAAATTTGAGGAAAAGATATTGTGTATTGAAACGTGTAAAAAAAAATTTAAACTTAGGAATACTGATATACAGAGGTGTAAAATCCAGGTTCAGAAAGTAAAAACACTTGCCAGAGTTGTATTGGGTGGAGAGGTGGAGAAAAATGTTTAGCACCTCTGCTATTATGTGTGTGTGTGTTTGTGTGTTCTCACGTGGTTGCAGCAGTGCGCAGGCATGCGTTTATCCATATGTAAAGGGGCTTGTGTGCCCACATGTCTCTGTGCATTCATGCATGCACGTGTGTGTGTGTGTGTGTGTGTGAAACAGTACGAGCGCCTGACCAATAATATGTATGTGATACGTTAATCCAGCATGCACACCATAACACAGTGTGTCATTCCCGTGTCCATATTCATCCTCTCACTTTTCACTTGGCTCACCAATAAATGACGTCTGCGCCACGGCCACAACTTCATACAACGAGAATCCAACAGGCCAGGACATAATTAGCTTTCATAAGTACACATCCAGGCCGCCCAATCACAAATGTGTAGGGCACCTCCCGAGGGACAAAGAGTACACAGGGTTATGTAACATGCATGACACAGCCTCTGCCTTTGGGTTAGTTTACATCATTTCTACATATAAGGCCAGGCCAAGACTAAACCCGGCTGGGTCTCTTGGGCTGGATCGTGGGGCTTTCACACAGCTGTTCCACCTGTCTCAGAGGGCCTCTCCTGGGATGAGGAGGATTGGATGTAAAGGGCAAGGGTTCTGAGGCGATGCAGTGAAATGGCAATTGATTTCTCTCGGGGTATTTGGATGGGAGCTGTTGCTCTGTGTAAGTGTGACTTTGTATCTTTAGACCTAGTGAGGCCATCTCAGCCGTCTCAGCCAGATGATCCGTGGCTGGATCACCTGGGGCAAGTAAAAGGGAAGGCAAGGGGCTTCTACAAATATGTTTTATGTCTGTGTGACCCCTTTAGCAAAGGTTTTAACTAAAGGGGATGAATACAGAGAAAAAAGGCAACGTTTCTTTTAAAATGGGTCAGGAGGAGGGCAGGGAAGAGAGGATGAGTGAGATACAGGAAGAGAATGAAAGAGAGAGAAGTCTCATGGGTATCCCCACTTCTTTAAGTCAAATCCAACATCTCATTAGTCTCTCCCATTCTCTCTGTCCTCTCTAAGCTTGTTGCGCACTTACACTTACACTTGATGTGATGGACAGAAAGGTTGAGAGGCACCACAAGAGTGAATGGTGGAATGAAGGAGAAGGGGGAATGGATTTACAACATGAGATTTAGAGTGGAGAGGCTAAGTGAAAGAATGTGCACCGAGTGAAACAGATAGCAAAGACCAAGCCACAGAAGGATTTCCAGACATTGCTTTCACTGCAACATAAATTCAACACCAAAAGAAGCTTCACCCACATGATTATGGTCATAAGAGGAGCAGCAAACGTTGGATTTTCCTAGCCCTAACCATAAAATTTCATAAAACTGTTGTAATATGCAGCCCTACATCTTTTAAAAACTAGAAAAACTTCAAAATGATGTAAGAAGCTGCTCACAATGATAATAGATATTACATCTCATCCGTCATTATCAAGCATCCTTCATAGTTATCCCAATCTTACATTATTATGGAGTCATATTCACGCAGAATTTGTCCATACAATATCTTGCTTTGCCATGAGTGATAATAGAGACTGCTCTAGCTTTGAGTTCTATCTGATTGATGTAGACATAAGTTTGACTGAAGGCAGCCAATCATTCTTATGTCTTGGTGATGGACACAGATGGATAAATGTTGCTACATAAATCCGTCTAACCTCCTCCCTTCTTTTATTTATGGCTGTGTGTGTCATGCCTATCAAGCCTTCACCCCTTGCCCCGTGTGTGTGTGTGTGTGTAGTCTGTGTCTATGTATTTGTCTGCTCTTCTGCGGTTGAATGCGCATGCCTCTGTCTGCATGCCTGTTCAGATTGATTTACAGTCGACAGAAACATCTGGAAATGTGGTAGATTACCACACACACTCCTCACACTTCACACCTTGGGAACCACTGCACCGAGGCATCTCAACTTCATCAGGAGATGTATTGCCTCATTTTTAAAATGAAAAACTAACACAAGGGTTTTCAAAAAAATATTCAAATGTTGCTGCTGCAGTAATTTGTTGGGAGAAATATACAGTGCACTGTAATTGAAGTGGAAGCTAAGAGGCTTGTCTCCTCCTGGCTGTAGAAGAAGATGTGCCTGCTAATTGTGTTACTTATTGAGACGGATTGAGATGGCCCCCACTGTAGCTTGTCTTTATCTCCCTCCATTTGTCTCTGTTAGAGAGAAAAGGCAGAGAGAGCAAAAGATTGGAGGGAGAGTAACAGTCTGTGAGACAAAATGAGAGTTGAATATAACTCATGACTTATGTGTTTATGTCTGCATAAGTGTGTGTGTGTGTGTGTGTGTGTGTGTGTGTGTGTAGGACACTAAGTGCTGACTAAGAGGATAAAGTAGCAGTCCACCCTTGATCTGTATGCTGGTCTATTAATAATAATAATGTGTACACACAGCTGCCACAATGGGAATGACAGTTTGGAAAGAGAGCTCAATACAAAGCCCTAATGGGTTAAAAGCAGGAAGATTATGAAAATGTAAGAGAAAGACTATCAGTCACTAACGTTATGAGTTGAGTTGCTAAATGCACTACTGTGTGTGTATGTGTATGCAGTAATACAGCCATAAACAACACATGCTGCTTTCTAATTGTGTTCTTTACTGCCGCTGGAGTCTCAATAATAACTCAATTTACAGGCGGTGGCCTTTGGTTGGCGTCACATGTTGTTATTATAGACATAGATAAGCTTTTACCTTGCCTCCATTACATCACCACCCCTCCCCACACACACACACACAAACCCCTCTCCTTTCATCTCCACCAAACTATTATCTAGTAGCATTCTGCTTTGCTACTTCTCTATTTAAATTTCCTCATATTTTCCAATATTTTGCTCAACCTTCTTTCTCTCTCTCTCTCTCTCTCTTGCTCTGTCAAGGATAAGCAGTGTGTCTGCCTACTCTGCAGGGGGGGTCTGAATTATTGATCTCAAGGCCTGGATTAAAAAGATTATAGAGGGAAAGAGATAACAGATACAGTAGATAGATGGAACAACAAAGAGACAGACAGATAAGGAAGCAGAAAGAAAGAAAGGTGAAAGGCAGGAATGCACAAAATGAAGAAGGTTTCCCCATTAATCATTACATTGTGATGTTGTGAATCTGGAGCAAACTACAAGTTCCATCTCAGCCGCTATGGAGGTGACACAGAAAGGAGGATGAGAGAAAATGAGGACATGCATACAGATGTAGAACCAGCCTAGAGGCCTGGTGAAGTGAAAGCACCGCTCCCTCCACTGTTTGTGAGGCAAGTGTCAGATTTGATTAGTTGTGGCACTAATGTTAGCTCGCGTTAGCTGGAAAAAGCATGTTGTGATCTCCACAGTCCTAGCTTGCACCCCTCCAGATACATCTGAATCCCCCCAAGCCACCAACACTACCAATGAGACTTAGTATCATCTCAAGTAACTGATGGAAAGAGAGAGAGACAGAGACAGAGAGACAAAGATGTTTCATGTCATGTCATGAAAATTTCAGCTCCCACTCCCTTGTTTGCTTGCACCATTTCACAATGGTGCCAGAAGTTAAGATATGAAATAGAGAAATTGCGAGGCCCTGAAGGGTAGGGTAGCTATACATGGTGAAATTACATCATATTGTTTCTACAGATTGGCCATTGTGCAATGTTCTTTGGATTAAACTATCATTCATTCATTTTCTCTCCCAGCTTAATCCTATTGAGGTTCAGGGGGCTGGAGCCTATCTCAGCATACAGGCAATTTAGAGTCTCCAATCCACCTGACTTGCATGTGTTGTAAATGTGGTAGGAAACTGGCGCATCCAGAGGAAACCAGCACAAACACAAGGAGAACATGGTCCCAGGTCCTTCACTGCGACATTGCTAACCACTGAGCTACTATGGTGCCCCAAACCTTTTTGTGTATAATGAAAAAAGTAATGCAATTAATTTTGTTGGCTGCTATTTATTACTAGAAAAGCAATCAAAGCAACTCAATGCAGGCCAATCACGATTAAACTAGTAGATTTAATTGCATCTACTCTAAGTGGAAAAACAACAAAATAATCTTGATGAGGCTGCCATTAATCTTTGATAGAAAGTACTCATGAGATAAACTACAAGAACAATTAAGCACTATCTCAGTGGTGCTCAATACTTTTTGGTCTCAGTATTTTTGGCTCATAAAACCATGACTGCAGCAGCTTTGCAGCCTCCCATTTACACATGAACACACAGGCAAACACACACAAACAATATTCTACAATGCTTCTCTGATGAAATATCCTAATTGAATGATTTAAATTGCACTGTGCTCACATTTCTCCAGGCAATTACTCATTGTTCTTGTTAAATGAGTCTGATGGGTCACGGTTTATGTGTAACAGGCTATCATCGGTTTATTGCTGACAAGAATTAATGCTTGTCTCCATATCGTTCAAACATCAGATCAGATGTTTCTATTAAAGAAGCTTGTGTTTACTTGGTAATGAAAATCTAAGGATATTTAGCACAGAGGTAATCCATCTGCAGTCAAATTGCACCACCAGTAGGTTAACCTTTTTTTTTTTTACTTACACCTTTTTTATACTGTATGTTCTGACAACATACAGTATTATGTGTTACCTGATTTAGATTCACATTGACCTCTTAAATGACCATTTGATAGCATGGCATAAAAACAGGATTTAGGGTAGAAATTACATTGGCATTCATATTGATCACCAGGGAAGTTTGTATGAGAAATTGCTATGATATGAAACCCACAATCATGAGATGCATTAGGTATGTAGCAGTCTTCATTGCAGACATAACTTCCTGGATTGCTGGATTGCTCACACAGTGGGATAATGGAATCACTTATTTTCTGTTTTTTTATTTGTAATTAATTTGATTTCTTTCAGTACTTTGTGTTTATCAGTGACAAAAAACTAAATTAAATCAATTTCGATTCCATGTTGTAATACAATAAAATGTGAAACACTCCAAGGAAAGTGATTACTTTTTATAGCCAGAGTATAATATGCAGCTGGCTTTAGCCAACTTCCTGAACATATCTCCAATAAAAATTAAATATGAGCATTTGATATTTGCCTTTACTTAAAAGTCACATATTCCTATTATGTGTAACATGGTGGAGCAGCTGGTATACCAAGAATCCCCCAGGACAGAGAACGATGTTAATTGCATATTTCTGTTTATTGCAGCAATAATACATTGAACATATGAGTGCTTGTTGGCACCCCAGATTCAGTCTTAGAAAGTGCAGCCTTCATGGGCTAATGCCCATGGCAACACAACAAAACAAAAATCCTGAGAAGAAAAGGCTAAAAAGTCTGGCAGTTCTCTCATGCAGAATTAATTTTGTCATTTAAAACAATTGCATAAGCAAATGTTATTACTCACCAACAGCCCAGAGCTTCAGTAAAACACAATAATTCATCTTGAGGAGTTCCCTGGCAAACTCCCCTCCTAGACTAACCCACCCAGTACAAGAAATCACAGATTTGCACATCACTCAAGCCATATCTAAAGCATTGGTATTTTGACCCTGCTCGTGGAAACCTTGGGTAGTGAAGAACACTTCACTTTGTAATAAAAGTCTAAAAGAAAAGTATAAAATGCACATATGTGCAGGTAATTTTGAGGAATACACAGGTCATTGGCTATTTTTATTGAGAAAATATAGCATACCACAGAGTCATTTTGACCCTGTATATGCATTCTAGCCCTGAATACAACAATCAATAGTGCCCTCAGGATGTTTTCTTCTCATGCTGTACCAGAAACGTTCTGAACCGTGACCCCAACACCAAAGAAACATGACAACAATAACATAACTTACTCAGACAAAACTTTTTCATGCATTTGACGGTACAGACACATAGATCTTAGATGCTTTGCTATTCATTAAATTACAGTTATTTAACAGACACTTTCATCCAAAGTGACTTGATACTATGTGGGGATTGAACCCACAACTGTAAAACTGCAAGTCTCATGCGCTACCGACTGAGCTGTCCGGTACATTGCCACAATGTACCGGACAGTGTTTTGTGTTACTACTTGGTAACTACACACATTTGTTTATGTCTCAGACTAGCATTGATATCAGGGGACTACATTGGTGAGTTGTTATCTGATCCCATTGTAATGTTAACTAGCGACGCTCCTGATATTGGAACTTGGCTTTATCTAGCCCAAAATAACTGTCAGAAGTGGGATTCGAACCCACGCCTCCAGGGGAGACTGCGACCTGAACGCAGCGCCTTAGACCGCTCGGCCATCCTGACTAGCAACTCAGAAGGGCTTTAACTCTGGGAGCATTAGGCAGACGGTCGTACACTTGATTAATGACTGACAGGTGTAGAAACTGACTTAGCTGAAATAGAGTCCCCTGGCAAGAGCTTCAAAACTACCCAACCCTGAACAGAGATTTCATTGTTTTAATTGATCCAAATATAAAGAAAAGAATAGAAAAAAATGGAACAAGAACACATCATATTAAAGTCAATTTATTGTGTTGTGTTTTCTTGTTTAATTTCTGTTATTTCCTAGGCAAAAGCATTTGTTAAGAAACTACTTACAGTTGACCCAATAACAGAGTCCAATGCAAACTTCCAAACATTTTATCAGCAATGTCAGATTTTATTCACCATAGTAGTGAAAGGGCCTTAGTGCCAAAATGTTTGTACAGTACTTATTTTCTATTTTGCATTGATAAAAACAATTAAAAATACAAACGAAGTACGCTGGAGGGTTGTTCTTTTTAGTGCTTCTCTACTTCAACAGCTTTCTATTGGTTTTGTGTTACTACTTGGTACCTCCAGTGCATTTGTTAGCTCATGCTCATGCACTTTGGTACATTTATTAGCGAGTGAACTTTGGTTTTGTTACAGATTTGCATTATTATCAGTGACTGTACTGGTGAGTTGTTATCTGATCCCATTGTAACGTCAACTAGTGACTCTCCTGATATTGGAGCTTGGCTATATTTAGATCAAAAACAACTGTCAGAAGTGGGATGTGAACCCACGCCTCCAGGGGAAACTGCAACCTGAACGCAAGGCTTTAGACCACTTGGCCATCCTGACTACCTCAATATAAAGGAGGGCATTAACTGTGAGAGGATCAGACAGGCGGTCGTCTACTTGATTAATGACTGACGGGTGATTTACAAATGTGCAAGTCAATATGTATGAATGGAACAGCAGCTGCAAATATAATATGATATTTACTCACCTTGGTTTGTTTGCTGAAAGTTGGCAGGCTACTTGAACTGATATGTCATGTTTTTGCATGGAGAGAACGTCCAGCTCCACTCAACCTCTCCAGCCATTTCTAAGGCACCTAAGGCACAACAGCTGCAAGCCCCTATAATGTCTGGACTCTTCCTTGCCATCCAATAAAACTGCCTGCAGACCTTACTGTATTACCGTCACTAAACATTACCGTGCTATTTATTGTTACCTTCCTTGATATATATTTCTTGTCTTATACGACTACAGTGTCTGCACAACCATGCGTACTTCAGAGCTGGAACCCGATGACACATATCTGCCAGTTGTTCCTAATTATTTCCTGCATTTCATTTTATCCATATCTTCCTCACGGTGCACTGGACCAATATACTATTGGCTGCTCACAACAACAAGTATTTGAGGAACACACTACGTAGTCGATTCCCACAGACTAGAAAATGTAAAACTTTCACAATAAAGGATAGAGACAAAACAAACGAAAAGCCTGAAATAATTTTGAAAGCAGACACTCACATTTAAGTACATATCAGTTAAATAATGTTAATAAACAAGCTGTTCTCGATGTAGAACTAGTCGTGCTTGACTGACTGTGTCTTATTTTAAGGCTAAATTGCAGCCACCCTGATTTTGACGCATGGCTGAAGACACCATTATCACTGTAATTATTTGAGACAGTAATGTGTAACGTTTTATGCCGTGCGTTATGGTCTCTTCAGAGAGGGGAAGGAAAATTCTTATAATGAGAAGATCCATTTTAGGGAGAGCTCCGTCTGTCGCGGTTCAGGTGCAGCTTTATTCCTGTCTTTCTATTTGTCTTGTAGCGCTGGGCACATTCCTTTTGCAGGGGCATGTGAATACGGTGCTCTGCTCAGTCAGATGGAAAGTCATTCGTACCTTGAATGGACAAAAGGCCGTCTTTTGTTTGCATGCGAATGTTATCATTTACATGCTGCTCAAAAATTACAACAAGATGTTGTTGCTGGCATGTTTTGGTTGAATTGTATGCACAGTTATTGTAGGGCCTTCCACGCCACATAACTTTAATGCATATTGTGTTTCGCTTGCCCCCCTCCACAGGAAGTTCAGAGCATGGGGTCAGCTACAGAACAGCACCACCCTGCTTCTCTATCATGGGAAGACAGGTGTGTGTGTGTGTGTGTGTGTGTGTGTGTTCATCATTATCATAGATCACCATTATCATTTCCATCCTTCTTTTCCTTCTCCTTCCTCTGACTTTCTCCTCCTTATCATTGTCCTTTTTCACCATCATCACCATTTTTATCTGCCACCCGCCACCTACCTTCATTCATCCATCATCATTGATGGGGCCATAATTATTATCACAACCATCGCTATTTGCCATCATCACCCTTCCCACTCCATATTTTCCACCTACTCATCCTCACCATCATTACCATTGTTTCCACCTATGCAAAAGCTTGTATAAACATCTTCATAGACATGTACTCTATGTATGCATTTCAAAGAGTTTAAGAGATGGATCGCGATGTATAAAATGTATGACTCTTATGTATCCCGCGGACATCATATGTAAAAGTCTTCTGCAATTGTCTGTAATTTAAGACTGTATGAAAATGTACCCATCTTTTATACAGGGGTTTGCAGTGACCATCATCGCCACCTCCACAACATCACCACCAACCCAATCCTCCTTATCCTCCCACAGCTATGAGTTATGAGACGTGCCTCTAAAGTGTCACACCCAGTGCTAATGCTTTTAGCCTTAGTCACTGTAGTCCCTGATAGAGATCTATTAGCCTGCTAGCAGTTAACCAGATAAGGAGGAAGGAAGAGCACTCAGTGGTGGTAATCACTGATAAGAGCAATGAATGGGGTCTCGGTGAGCCTGATACGCGTCTGCTGATAGAGACAGTGCTGTTTACTTTCTGTCAACACTCCGGCTGCTGATAAATCCTGCGTTTGTGTATGTGTATTTGGGAGAAATAGAGAGAGAAAGAAAACTGTATGGTGAGAAAAATATGTGCATGGAGGTATTTTGGCACGTGTGAGGATAGATAGATAGATAGACTTTTTATTGTCATTCAAAAATACACCATTCAGTGCACATCTGAACGAAATTTCGTTGCTACAGGCTCAAATAATAGTGCAAATAAAACGGCATAGCATATAAAATATACATTAAAATACAACACTAGTAATAATTAAGTTAAAATAAATAAGTTATTGCATATGATATAATATACTGCATAGCAGTAGCGCTTACTAGAAAAAGCAGAACACACACAGTAGTGTTTAAAATACAAGAGTAAGTGAGGGAGCATGCTACTGAGTGTTCAGCAGTCTAATGGTATACGGAAAGAAACTGTTACAGAATCTGGCTGTTCTGGTCCTGATGCTGCAGAACCTCCTCCCAGAGGCCAGCACAGAGAACAGTCCATGGTGGGGGTGAGTGGGGTCCCTGATAATGTTCTTAGCTTTGGTCAGACAGCGTTTTTGTGCAATG